>VXBB01018809.1:3816-17922 GCA_013399915.1 Illadopsis cleaveri
AAAAAATAAAAAAAAAAAAAAAGGCATATCACAGCCCAAGCAGACAATAAAGGGAGGGTATGAAGGAGAAGGGAATCAAAGTTACATAATTGATCAAAAGTTCTGTCGTAGCAAGAAACAGAACCAATATCAAAACCTTGAGGACATGAGCTCCCCAGTCTCTCTCTCCTCCTTCCTGTCAGTAAATTGTTAGGTTACAGACATTTTGTGAAAAATGTGCAAGGTAGTTTTTGGGTTTCGGGTTTTTTCCCTTTTATTCCTCTAATACTTGATTTTAAAAGGTTGTCCTTAGGACATGTGCTAGAACACAATGTCCTGTGGATCTTTTCGAGTTCCTATTGATGGGCACACTTCCATCGATTTCAATCACCATGGGAAGGGCAGACATGAACAAAAGTTTGATGTCCCTTATATTCTTTCAACATTTGACTGTGGAATGGAGCACATCAGCCTTCAGCAGAGTCATCAAATATAAAACACTACACATGAGAATTTGCTGAAGCCCTTTTTCTCACCCAGAATTAAGTTTTAACAGAGAGTGCTGAGCATGAATGGGGTCATCCAGGGCCACTTTGAATTAACTAATCCATTTGCATGCTGGTATATTCTCTCTGCTTGAAAATACAGCTTTCTGAGGACAACAGAATGTCAGCTGTCAGTAGGGTTGGTTACATAGTGCTGAAATTTCACAATAAACCAAGAGATTGTGATTTCCCATTGACTGCAATCAGCCCCACAACCAGCTATAACTACACAGACAAGATTTCCATGAATATTAAAATACTCTTTCTAGATCAAGTTTATCTTAGGGCTGAAGGAAAAACACTGCAGATCATAAGAGACCGTTCAGACCTGAAATAAAATCCAACGGACATGTTCTCAGACTGATGCTCAAGTTTGTGGGATACCTTAAGTGGATGTTGTGGTCCTGGGCCCAGCTCTTTCCTCAGCCTTTGGCAAGAGACAGACTAACAATCTTCAAGGCACTGATATCTCTCCCAGTACTGCAGCATCTCCTACAGCCTACTCCTCAGGACCCTCTGACAACGACACCAAGGTTTTCTGCTGGTTCTTACATTTCCCTAGGCTCAGAGACAAGAAAGTTGCCTCCCAATTTAATATCAAGATCTTTGCCTAGATTCTTGATTTTTCATTTCATTTCTTTTCTCTTTCATTCATGAGCTCATCTTCATTTCTGATGGACTTTTTAACAGAATATTAAGTTTGTTTTTAACCAGTCATTCCTTCATTTTACTGTCCACTCAGATGTACTACAATTCAGCACTAATGGGTAATATTTGATATATAATTAATGGAGAAAAAAATATTTAGATTTGGACGTGGGAGTATTTTTTTCAAATGCCTCCTGAAAGAAAAGTCAAAACCAGCTGACCAGGTTTGGGACAAATCTTTGGAAGAGGAGATATATGAGACTTAGGAGGAGGATTTCACATGGAGCTGGAAATATCCTTTCAAACTGCAAGAGCTGACAAGAGGGGAGAGAGATGTTCTTTAAACTGTTGTAAACACTGAGGGAAAGAACGAGGAATATGAGACTTATGGTGTAGAAAATGGTTTTTTTTTCAGAGGTCTTGGGTCCAGACTTCATACAATTTGAAAATGTTGCTCTACAACTAGTAGTCAGCATCTCCAGTACAACATTTTCAGCACAGGCTGGGATTCATGTGTGGTATGAGCATTGCAAGTCCCTGTTTGTGCCATTCTCTACCTGAGCTATGAAAGATCAGTGTGAGTCATACTGCACTCATTGTGATGTTGAAAGAGTTAATGGAGATGTGTTCATTGACATCTTTTCCCCAGCTCTGAGATGGGAGAAAGTTATCCTCTTCCCTAAATAGTTTACCAGTGCCACCTGCTTACTCCTGCTGAATGAGTGTGTAGACCATAAGAGAAAAAAAAAGATGAGCAGTTGAGGAAAAAGCTGTGGCAGCCCACACAAAGGTATGGATTACCACCTTGGAAGAGGATATTCCACCACCTGCTCTTCAGCCTATTGAGTGGGAAGTCTTTTTAAGGTAAAAAATTGGAAACAGCTAATAAAGTGTCTTCCAAAGAACTTGATGCTACAGGGAGCACATGTGGATCCGAACTAAGGAAGAGATAAGAGCTGCAAACGTACAACTCTGACACGTTCATAGCCCCAGACTTCAGGACTTCTTGCACACAGTCACAGCTTAACCTCCAGCAGGGCAGAATAGAAGATGCTGAGCTCTGTCAAGATTGCCCTCTCCTTTCTTATCCTTAAATGTCTTCTTCAGACTTCTCTGGTCTAAAGATTTGAGAACCAATTTACTCTTTACAAAGGGCTTCTGAGGAGGAAGGAAATCATTCCATGTGGGGCTGTTATACCAGTGTGAAACCAAACTAAGCTGAAGACAACCAATCTTGCTTGACTGCAGCATCTAAATAGGCCTAGATCTGGCTAGTACCTGGGTGGGAAGCTTCCTGAGAGGTTTCGGCCATCTGCACAAGCTGTGTAATTCTGATGAATTAAATGGAAAACAACTAACTAACAAACAGTTACTTGGACCTAAGACAGATTACCCTGCCACCTGCAGCAGAGAGCTAGCAAGTTAGCTGCATGGGAAGAATTAGATCCAGGCTTTTCTCCCAGAAGAAAATTGGGTTTAGAAAGCATGGAGAGGCCATTCTGACCCCATCATCATTACTAAGCTGATGGAAGGGTATTAAAAAAAGCAGAACATTGTGTGCGAGAAAGACACACTGTTTTGCTATTAACTCTAATTCAGTTGTTGAACATTTTCCTCTGATTCTGGAATAAATCATGACCAAACAGATAGTTTCAGACTCTGCACATCAAGTAGCAGATACAGAAATGCTGCACGTTAGTTGAAATATGAAGTCCAAGCCTTCCAGCTGCCAAACAGCAAAAAC
Organism: Illadopsis cleaveri; assembly: GCA_013399915.1. Classification (NCBI taxonomy): domain Eukaryota; kingdom Metazoa; phylum Chordata; class Aves; order Passeriformes; family Timaliidae; genus Illadopsis; species Illadopsis cleaveri. Next base: position 6,733 of record VXBB01018809.1, read on the forward strand.
TGACACAGCACAAGCCTCCCTCAAACAGGCGCAAAAATAATTTGCTTGAAAGCACTGACAGAAACTTTAACAGATTTCTTGCATGCAGAAAACACTACAATATGATGCACCACAGACTCTCCTGTAGACCTCTTAACACCCTCTCTGCAGGACACTACACCTTTTCAACTCTAAACCACTTTCAACTCCAAATCACTTTCTTTTTTCTTTCTTTAGTTCAGGAACCTTCTGTTTCTCTTCTACAAAACGCTGGAGGACCCCAAAACCACAGTGAAACACATTTTGGTAGTGACATTTACACTGAGCCAGGGTAGCACACCGTGTACATCTTTGCATGCTTTCCTTCACGGACCTTCCTCTGTCCTTTGAGAGGAATGTGGGAGCAGTGGAGCATCTAAGCATCACTAATGGACTGCAACTGGAGCAGCAGGAGAGTCCTTTCCTTTTAAAAAATGTTACTGCCTGTACAACGTAGTGGGACCTTGGGGTTGCGTTTATCATAGGTTAACCCTGCCAGCTGCAGTGAGAGTTGCCTAGTGAGAGCTGAAGATATTGTGGATGAAATAAGAACTGGCTTCAAACTTTTGTCCCAAACCACAAAACAGACTTGAGATCATTCTCCAAGTTTGAGAAACTTTAAGTGATGGATATCTGCAGGCTATTTTTAGGCTTAATATCAGACAAGGAGTCAAGGAAAACCACCTCCACCAAGAGGAAAATAATAGCAAATTCTAACAGTTTAGTTGGGATTTTTTATGTTCAAAATTTTGATGCAGAGTTCTAACTTACATCCCTAAAACTGTATTGCATTAACTAATCTCTGGCAAAGTATTTTTCATATAGTGAAAATTTGGCCAAAACAAAGGCCAGTGAGAGTTTGCCAATAAGGTAACCTTAACAGAGCTAGACTCACAATCCGATTTTTCAGAACAAAATATGGACTTGTTTGCTTTCTATCATTTTCTATCAAATCTGTTAGTGTTAAAGTCTCTATAAAATCTCAAAGGACTTTGACCTCCTGATCAGGTATTTGAAGCTTCATGAAGCATTTTATAGAACCCCTATAGAACATGATGTATCTTGACTATGCACATACATGCACATACATGTACAAACAGGCAAGAATGTAAAATGCAAAATTTTCCCAGTAATTTGGAATATTTCCCTAAAGAGATATATTGAGGACACTTTCATTTCTCTTTCCCATAGGATTAGGCAAATGTAAATAATGCCATTTTTTGCTTAAAAGGTTTTCACGCTTTGTCTTGCTTGTAGTACAATATGGAGATTAACAAACAAAATAATAAACCCAAAGAAACTATTAAAGGGCACCCAACATATCCATTTTGGTGGGTTGACTGTAATTTTTGCCAAACAATATATTGAACACTTTCCCAAACTTAGATGGTCTAAATTCTAGCTCACACACACTAAATGCTGACACTAACTTTCAGTTTAACTGAGAGTTAGGACACAGGGAGGGTTAAAGACTGAAAAATCCAGACTCCAGGAAAACAGAAAATCTGAGCTGAGTCTGGTTGAGGGAGAGAATAAATTTGTGACTCTCATCACCTTTTACTTGTGGAAGAACTTGCTGAAAAATTCAAAGATTCATGTTTCAGCAAAATGTAAGTATTTGTCCCCAAAGAAAACCCAATCTCATTTCCTCAAGAATGCTTCTCACCTTTTTCAGTAAAAACCTCCTTGCAAACTGCAGTTTCAGAGAACACTTCATTTTTTCATTAGCACTGTGGCATGGTACCAGAATTCCTCTTAATCCAGGGTTTAGATTCCCCGTAATCCAGAGTGTGGACTTTGGACAGACCAAAGACTTGTGCTGTGTAGAAGAGCTGCTTCATCTTCTAAGTTCCCCTCCTCGCTCATGTCCCATCCTGATACACGGACAGACTGTAATAAGCTACAACTTAAGTTTCTTTGTTGTTTAGGTTAACCTTTATCTTGTAGCCCTAATGAGGCCTTTTGATGTGCTCCTAAGATACAGGGCCTCCTTTTTAGCATTCTGTTTGCTGTGCCTGCTTTAACCGGTGGGCTCCTGAAGAATGCAAGTTTTCATACAATGCCTCCCTTGGGTGCCAGTTGTTCTTTTCTCCCATAGCTGCCCTTGAGTCATGCTGTCCTGAAACATCACCAGCCAAGAAGCAGCTTGTCAGTGGGGAATTAGGACAACGTGTCTTTCACACCAATGATGAGAGCACCCGCTTGGCCTCCGCATTATGATCACCTCTGACAGAAGAAATATGGGAGTAGACTGGATGGGCAGAGATGAGGTTTGTGCGAGATGGGGAGATAATTAGCTAAAATACAGTGGGGAGGAGACCATGGGCAGGATAATGTGGAATCAAGCTGCCACTGGAGCCCTTTGCAGTACAAACCACCACTCCTGAAAGCAGCTGCTCTTAGCAAAGGAGTTTGAAAACCCTTCCCAAAGAGCCAGGCATGTATTCTTTATTACTGATTTGCATTTAAAAAAAAAAAAAAAAAAGATTGGGAGCTACATACCCTGTAGGCGCACTAAGCAAATTGGCCGGCCTAATTATTATTTTTTGGTATGTCTAATTAAATGGACAAAAGGCCCTCCCTTCACTCTCGCGGACGGCACGAACTCCACTGGAATGTGCATAATGTCCCCTCATTTGCCCAGGCAGCTGAGCCTTTCCATTTTCCCCTAGGAGATTGGCATTGACAACTGCCCATGGCTTACCCAATCCTACTCAGACACAGAGCCAGATCATCAGACAGGGAGGGAAAGGGGAGGAAATTGACCTGGTTCTATTAAAAAACACTAGAAAATGCTGTAGGGTGTGACATGTCTTTGTTGCAAGTAAGAAATGTGCCCTGGCTCTTGAATGCAGAACTTGCCAGATCCCATCAGATACTTTATGCCCAATATTAACCAAATTCTCCCAAATTTTCTTTAGAGAGGCTCTGAAAGTGCAATATTTATCCCTGAGATTTCTGGTGTTTTTCTAGCGCTCAGCTCTCCTGTTCTGCAATCACATGGCACCACAACCCTACCTTACAGAGCCCTTTTCCACCTGTGATTTCACCAGCCTGTAACACCAGACTTTTGACTACAAACATACAAAGTCTTCCAATGACTTGAGTCACTGGAGAGTTTTAGCAACACACTGACACAGCCATAGTCCCTGAAATCCACAGCTTTCAAATGAAAAGAGAGAGAACATGGTGCCTTTTGTCTGTGAGGCATTTTTTTCCTTTTAAGTAGTTGTTGCCGGAGATTTCCACTAATGCCAGCACAAAGATGGTCATCCCACAAATGAAGAAGGGTTTATATTTATGGTGGAAATTGAACAGTTTTCAGACATCTAAGAGCCACATCATTAATAAACGACAAAATCTACTCCCACATCTACCTGATACATAAGCACTAGAGGTTTTTACTGAAAAGATGAGGAAAAGGCTCTCTATTCTTTCCCCAAAGAGATAGGGATAGAGAGGAAGAGAACATGTCATTATATATGTGCGTGTGTATATATATATAAATGTACAGATACAAGAAAAAAATTGCTGGATAGTAATTTATCCAGCATAACAGACCATTTCACACACTCTCAGTGATCTGTGTGTTTGATCTGACAAACAGGCTCCTATTAGAAAAGTACGGTGAAGTATGACCACATCAGTTCAGGTAAAAAACCTTTTACAGGAAGCACCTCATCACTGGTGATCTATTGAACAATCACTTAACAAAGCCTTCCAAATCCACTGTGTAGAATGGAAAAGCAAAATACCAGCTCCTGATTTCAGCTACACCTGTGTAAATCCTGAATAACTCTCTGGGTCTGAGAGAAGTCTTCAGTTTCCACAACAGGTTTATCCAGGTAAGCTGATAGAGGTGCAGAAAACTGCCAGCTCAGAATTTGCTTTTTCCAGACAAAGAGTTGCTTTAGTACAAGTGGAAACAACATGGATAGATAAACCATAAAATATCTACTTTATCCTAACCAAATTAAACACCTCTACAGCTCAGCCTGACATAGGTCTGAGAAACCCCCCATTGTTAAGTTGATGTCTGATGCTTCACTTCTTAACGAGGCAGTTATTTGTTTCTCAGGCAATTGCTGGCACCTGCCTGCCTTTTAAAATCAAATAATAATTGAATATGAGGAAAGTGTGACGAAGTAAAGGAGATTTAATAAAGAGAATCTTTGCTGCAGAGGGAATTTCTTTGGCAGTGATTACGTTACTAATTGATCAGCACATTGCCTGAGAGAAGCCAGAGACAAAAATTATATTTAGCACAGTGGCTGAAAGCAATGCAGTGAACTACCTCCTCGGCTTTCGCTGTCCGCTGGCTTCACCTGGATCGGTCTGTTCATCTGCAAGGAAGAACAAAAACAGACATATAATTAATGGAGGAGTCAAACATTCATATACAGAGGCTTGCTTTGCTTCTTTCCTGCAAATCATAATTAGCACCAGAATTTACTCCACAAGGTGGGAAAAAAGCAATTAGTAAACAAAGAACTAACCATGGAGTGCAGGCTGTGGCTTGGTCGGAGGCAAATAAATCAGTGTCACTCCTCTTACCTGACAGTGGCTTTGTTGAATCACACTGGGAGAGGGATCTGACTCATTTCACACAGGTCATGAAATTTTAAACGTAACTTTTAAAATTTCTAATCGTTTCCTCTGAAAACACTGGTGCGTGAGAGCAAAAATGCTTTGTCAGAATATCAGGATCAGTGAAACTTAAGTTGCAAACATTTCTTGAGATTGGCATGATGAAAAGGAAATTGAAAAGCTAATTCCACTTCTACTGTTAGCTCAGTAGGATAGTCATGTGTAACATAGCAGCCTCCATTTCAAACTTGGGGAGAGGGATTTCAATCTAATTTATCCGCATGCTTCAAGAGTCTTGGATACTGAGAATTTGCTGTGAGTAGAGGACCAGATGTTCCTTCTATTGCTTTTTCAGATACCTTTTTCCTTCCTCATATCACAATATAAGTAAATTTAAAAACCTTGCCACTGTGCTGTGAATAAGTTTTCTGTTATTCAAATTATCCCTCTCTCACTCAATAAAATCACTGGGGACTATCACTATCACCAGAGCTTCTCACTCCCAGGAGAAAGAGCAACAGATGCTCACAATGCTCTTCACTGACAGTGCCTAACATGATGTGGGTGCCTGAAGAACAGGGATGAGGATACACCACACCCGTCAATAGCCAGAGATGGAGATTGGATCAGAACTAGTTAAGAATTTAATCTAAAAGCCCTTCCTGCTTTTTACTCCTTGTCGCATAGAGCAATCAATACCCTGTGCAGATGGGTTATTCAAAATATCTTTCTATGTGTGACCACCTCTGAGTAGAATGAAAATATCTTTTTGATTTTTCAACCAACAAAGAAAGTAGAAGTTCAAACAAGCATCACAAGGAGCATGAGGTCAGAAAGCAATAGGAATCTCCTAACATATGTCTTCCCAATAAAATCAGACCACAAATTGTCTGATGAATGTCACAAGATGCCTTCAGGGAATAATATCCATCCTTTTTTTGTGGCTAATCACAGTTGGGCAGCAAGGCCATTAGTTTTATTTTTCCTTTCTTTCCCTAATTTTCACCTTTTTTTTTTTTTTTTGGAAAGTGCTTCATAATAACTTAGATTTATTCTAATTGCTCTGCACACATTTTTAGTAATAACAAGTTATCAAGCTGGCTGACAAGTAAGTTAAGATGATGAAGAGCCTGGCAGATCCTGCTGTATTGTTGTCTCCAGAGGAAAATGTACTTATCCATAAACTGACTACAATTAGACACACACTCTGGAAGAGAAAGCTCAATGGCTACAGATGCTACTGAGCCGTTTCTGCTCTCCTCTATGCCTGTATCATCCAACAAAATCCAGACAACTGAAGTGCTTAAAACCAACAAAAAATCTGGTAATAGTTAAATCTTGTATCAGCCCTTGCTTCTGCGACTGCAAAGACCTGTTGCTCACATAGGTACCACAAGATATTGGCAGCACAGAGGTGATATATGAAGCAGCTGCAGTAGGATAGATATCCTTCCACAGGGCTCCTTTATACCCACATGTGAGCAGCTAGTTGTTACACGCATTCAAAGATCTGACATCACACAGGTGAGGAGAATACTCTATGTCATGTGACTCCAGATGTATAGAAAGTGTAACTTTAAGCCACTCTTAACCCTGGTGTTTGAGACATCAACAGTGTATGGATCAGAACCAGTTAAGAATTTAATTTGAATTTCCTGAACAAAGGACCTTCGCTGTGCCTGTTCCTCCCTACTGATCATGGAGGTTGTCTCTGCATCTAGACTTAGCAGAGATGAAGCCCATCATGCTTCTCATGTGCAGGACAATGAAGTCAAAGTACTCAGTTGTTACCTCAGCTGCTTGACCTCTGACTGTTTGTATTTGTAGCATGTTGGTGTTGACCATCCATGTACCATCATCTGACTCGAGACTTGATTACTTTTAACAATTGCACCATTATTACAAATTGTGGGTTCCTGATGTAGACCCTGTGACTAATCAAACTCCTGTGGCAAGAGGAGTGGGGTGGAGGTCCCTGCTGCTCATTCCAAGACAGCCAGAACCTGCATCCCAAGCAGTCAGTAAGAGAAACAGTCACAGTAGCCAGGAATTTAAGGGAAGTGTGCAGCATACAGCCTTGAGAGGCAAAGTCTGGAATCCAAATGGACACAGCCTTGAGATGCAGAACATTCCATAAATCTACCCACATAGGTTCTGAGCTGAAGCTTGTGAAAGTCCATGAAAATTTGTGCTGAACTCAAGTAACTTGTGGATCCTGCCTTGAGAAAAACTAGACAGGCTTCATCCTTCTTTTTGAGTTGAATGAAGTTAGTTTGCACAGGGCAGAGGACATTATCAGACCCTTCGGCAATGATGAAAGGAGACAAATATTTGTTTGGACTTTGGTTGTGGGTTTTGGTGTTTTGTTTTTGGTTTTTTGGGGGTTTTAAATTTTTTTTGTTTGTTTGTTTTTGTTTGTTTATTTTTGTTTGTTTGTGTTTTTTGTTTTGGTTTTTGTTTTTTGGTTTGGTTTGGTTTGGTTTTTTGTGGTGTTCTGGGTTTTTAGTTTGTTTCTTTGTTTGTTTTCCTGATATTGAGGAGTGAGAAAAAAAAGTCAATCACGAAGAAAGTTAAAAAAAAAAAAAAAGAGTGAGTGAATAAGCATTCAGCAGAAGAAGAAAAAACTGGGGAAATTAATAAGTAAAAGGCTAGTGTAATTTAATGTACACTATGATTTATACACTTGACAATTTCTTTATAGACCAAATAGAAAGTGCTGCCTGAACAGAGCCCATAATACAAATTGAGATAATCTTGACATGAAAGACACCAATTATAAGGAGAAACACTGAGAGGAAAATAATTAAGTTTCCTTTCTCCATCTATGGAATTTTTTTTTTTTTACACAAATGCTCTGGGAGCAAAGACCTGTCATGGGGACCAGAAAAGGGCTAAGTGGGGAAATAAAAGGGCAGAACAATGTAGCTTCCTCAATCTGGGGAAATGCCTTCTTGGGGAGAAGGGAATTCAGATATTCAAATCAACTGCTTATTCTTTATCTGGAAAGGGCCATAAGTTAAGTAGAATGAAACCAAATTTTATACTCCAAAATCCAGCCTCCTGAAGAGTGTTTGGGGAAATACTGATATGGACATTTTCAGTATCTGTCCTGTCTTGGTGGACCCTGAGAGTGTGACAGGAGAAAGAATATTCACCAGATGATGATTAATAAATCAGGAAATCCAGCGGGGATCTGTGGAATTATGGATGTGACAGTAAGGTGTTACTGAACCCTTGTAACTAGAAGGCTTCAAAAGGGATTTGGCTACATGGGAAAAGACTTAGGGCAGGCTGGCCCAACATCTGAACTGGTAGATGGAGTGAGTGGACTCTGTTAGGCTTTTCTTTAGGATGTGCTACACTCTTGTCCTTTCAGTGTCCTCCTTTCCTCTGCTCATGGATGCTTTTTGTGCTCTCATTTGAAATATGGTCAAGGTTTCTTGTTCTGTGTCATCCCTGTTGGATGTGAAAGGAATAAACTGTTTTACCATTTGTTAGTCCCAAAAGCATTTATACCCCCTTTAAATTCTCTACCATCCTTTAAGACCTGACTAAAATTTTTTATTCTCTCCATAATATGGAGATATCTGCCTTTATGGTACCAGAATGATCTATAGTTATAAAACCAGTATAAATCAGGACAATGTTTATCCTCTTTCATGATTCACAGTCCCAACTGGCCAAAAATTTGCTTTGAAGTGCTTCACTCCAGAGCAATTTTGTAGCAAAGATGTGCTGAGGACCACTGAGGCACAAAGATTTAGGCAAGAGCCAAATAATTTAATTTGTTTCTCTGGTTACACATATGGGCACAGTTTTCAAAGAGGTGGTGAGACAGTGGCACACCAGAGTTTTATTCACAACTGTATTCCCAGTGTGGAGTTAGGAAAAGCCTGTCCTCATCTGTACTGGGAAGAAGCACCACTGCAGCTGTGAATAGGCCCCTTTCAGGAAGAGAGGTTGTATGCTCTTTTCCCACAAATGCCATAGATATTTGTGTTGGTGGTGGAGTTAGAACTTCATGTGCATCACACTTCTCATTTTCCTGTGATTCTTTGCATGCTCATCTCTGCTGAATTCCACCTTTATTACCACCTTTGCAAACCTTAGGCAAGGTGATCATACTTACTACGCCTCATACCCTTCATTTTGGGTTGTCCTCCCTTCTTTTTGCCAAAAAACCAACCCATCCAAATTATGCCAGATGTCACCATCTCTCACCGAATTGCCACTGCCCCACCTACCCCCGTCCCAATTCTCCCAGCAAGTAGAAACACAACATCATTTTTCATGTCCAATTACAGCCACTGTGGTGCCACTGTTAAAAGACAGCGCAGGTACCCCTGTCAAAAAGGGTTTGAGTTACAAGAAGTGATGAATTATAGCAAGCCCTTTTTCAATTCTCCACAGAAATGAAATGTCAGAGCCTGCTGCTGTATTTTTCTCAGCACCATCAGCTACAGGCCTCTGCAGGAATTAGACAGGGGACAGACGCTTTTCTGCATCATGATTTTTCTTTTCCTAAGGTTGTCGTTTTTTCCCCCACCAACCTTTTTCTGCTCCCTCTGGCTTTGATATTAATTTAGACCAGGTAGAAGGATCACCTGGGAAAGAAGAGCAGGAAGCAGAGACAGCAGATTTCTCACTGTCTCTATCTTTCTTCCTCTCATTCTTCCTACTACCCTTTTCCTTCTTGTCTCACCCACGTTTTCATTGCTCATCACTGTACCTTGTATTTTTAAGTAGATTTAAAACTCTACTTGAGAATGGACAAATACAGAGATTAAAAAAAGAGGAAATGGAAAAAAAACCCCTCAAAAATATGAAGGTATCCTGAATAGCTTAAAATGTACTCTGAGACAGGAAGAAAAAGGGAAAATGAGAAGACTACTGAAGATGAATTAAGTGCCCCTAATAGTTAGGAAGATCATGACCAAGCAGAAGAGAGGTATGTNACTGGGTTTCTGGGTGATTTTGGACACATCATTATATCTGCCTCTTTCTCAACTTTTTATTCTACATAATGAAGATTAAGAGACTTCATGTACTGTGAAAGTGGTTGATGGAAAAAAAGATATCTAAATTCTGGTTTTAAACCGCCAACCAACCAACCAATCAACCAACCAAACAAACATCCAGTCATTTCTATGCTTGAATTATGTGGACAGATATAATGGCAAATAAACTCTTCATGCTCACTGATGTTGTGTTTGGTATTTTTCAGGCATCAGTCCCCTAAATCAATGATGAAACTCAGCTGTGACTTAATCATGAAGGATGCCAGCTAGCAGGTCTTAGCAAATGTTTCTTGGGCACTCCTGCATCTCTGTAGTTGCTGGTTAGCTTCATGGAAAAAAACATCCCATCCAAAACAACTTCTTCTCTAAAAATAATATGTAGATCTTGATGGCCTCATGACATAGCTCAGATGTTAATTGGAGCAAGGAATAGTTTAATACCTGCTCTGAAATTTTCAGAAAATATGTTCACGATTTATTTCATTTTGGAGGGACAGGTTTTTCTGTTTAAAATGTCTCCCCAGAACACTAAGAGAAATTTCGTTTTACCATTTCTGCCAACTGAGTCTGCCATGAGTCTTTTTTGAGTCTGCCATGTGCACAATACTAATTCCTCTGAATTCAATACAACTATTTATGTGAGCAAAGGTATTGGCAGAAATGTGTTTGTAGGAGTGGGTCATAATTTTTAAAACATTGAACAAAATCTGCCCTGATAGAGGGCCCTAAGGAAATGCAAAGTATATCAGTGTCAAAGTTGAAAAATCCAAGAAAATCACCTACAATTGAATTGTGTATGTGTAATTGCAAAGTTCGAGTAAATCACTCTGTACCTAATTCTGAGTGACATAATTGAATTACAGTGATCTAAACTAGATAGCCATAAGCATGAATCCAAAGCAATCTCCTTTCTCTGAAGAAAAAAAAACCCAAGGGCTCAGGTCATCAGCTCAGGGAAATTTCTCCAAATGCTACAGGATCAGGAAGGTTTCTTCACCACAGGTTAGCTACACAAGTAGACTCCTGTATTTGTCTATTTCAGCTGTAATGCATAGAGCAAAAACCTGTCCCCATGGGAATAGAGGTAAGCGCTGTGTTTGCATGGATTGATGTGTAATTACACATTAACCACATTTACTGTGGCCACTCTGAATTGCTACAATGTTGGATTAACAAAAGAGAAAGGAGAGGAAGTATTTTAGAAAGTTTGTTAAAAAAACTCAAACTAAATCACAGAGGTTTACCTTGCTAGTATTGCATTGCCTCTGAAGTGACTATCCCAAACCTCATCTTGGTCAAGGAACCTTAGTTCCTCCCTGCCACACTTCTTCCCCATCTGTTGAGATATGTGCAATAGATATGTGCACAGAGGAGAAGACCTGAAATGGTAATGTGTGAAATACAAAAAACCCCATTGAAAGGTTTGACCTTTCCAAATCAGTCAATGCTCTGGTGCCTACCCCTGAGAATGATTGCTACCGGCCATCCCTGCTCTCTGAGAGTATTTTCTATATATCATATAAAAGACATTATAACCCGTCTGTCTAACTATTGATTCATCTTTCTC
>VXBB01018809.1:18363-57236 GCA_013399915.1 Illadopsis cleaveri
AGTATTTACATCTTATAAATATTGTTTCTTATCCAAATCTGCATGTGACAGAGACAGCAGGAGATTCCCTAAAATTTTGGACAGTCACAGTGTAAAAATGGAGTTCTATAGGTCTATTTTCACTCACTAGACTGTGCCGCCACACAGTACCTTAGTGACTAAAGAAGGAAGATGATGCCCTGATCACCCAGGTGGGTGTTTATTGCACTCATGGATGTTGCTTGGCTTCTGCACTTGACCTTTCTTTCCTGGAAAAGAAGGATATCTTGTGGATAGTGACTTTTGAAAATGTATCTGTAGCCCCAGAGCCCTCACATGAGTGAGAAGTCCCTGAATATTTAGTGAGTATACTCAAGCATGTAGAGAGCTCCAGGACTGACCCTCTGGTCATGCTAAGCTACATAAAAGGGTTTATTTCTATGTGTATCCTGACAGCAGAGGTGTAATTCTTGAATGAACATTCTGCTCATTAAATCTCATTCCCTGCTGATATGATGAGCAATCACAATGTGAAATTCTGTTCATAAACACATCAAATCCTAATATAAAACTAAGTCAGTCCTTTGCTGTCCTTTCCTCCCTTCTTCCCTAGTATCAGTAGGGAAAAGTTCTTCCATAATCCCATCTTTTTTCTAATTTCCCTCTTGAGTTTATTTTAAGATAATTTGCACACAATTTTAAAATGTGCCCATACACTTTCTATCAAAAATCATTCTTCTCTATCCCAAACTTTTTCTATTAGCCAAAATAGCATGTATTAAGTAAAAAGATACCTCATTCTCTTTTAGCCTAGACACTATGAACCCAAACTCCTTCAAAGCAGAACAACAGCACAGTCGTAGAATGATGGAATCATTAATGTTGGAGAAGATCTTTAGCATCACCAAATCCAACTGTTAATACAACACTGACAAGTCCACCACTAAACTGTGTCCCCCAAAAGGTTCCATCTACAAGTTTTTGAACACTTCCAGTCATGATGGCTCCATCACTTCCCTTGGCAGTCTGTTCCAATAATTGACCACCCTTTTGGTGAAGAAATATTAGGAAATATCCAACTTTAACCTCTGCTAGCACAACTTAGATAATTTCCTCTTGTCCTGTCATTTCCGGTCATCTCCTGTCCTGGGAGAAGAGATCAACCTCCACCTGGCAATGATGCCCTTCCAGGTAGGTTTAGAGAGTGACAAGGTCTCCCCTGAGCCTCCTTTCCTCCAGGCTGACATTCCATTTCCCCCAGAATGTGAAGGTAGTCCATATAGATACAGCAAAGACAGTCTTACTCTAACAAGCATGGATTCTTACTCTGCTGATGGCTAAATGCATGTACGAGGCATCACAGCATTTAAATGAGTGACGAGAACATGTGTTGAAGGTCCTCGATGGGTTTTGCTGTGCATGCACAGCTAAGGTGTTTTCGGCTGTGGATCTCTCACTCTCTGCACCTCCCAGCTGAAAGCCTCCCCTCAGACCTCACATCCTAGTGGTCCCATAGGTGCTCTTGGTGCTGTTCTGCTGCTTTCTGTTGGGCGAGTGGGGTGTTTTCTGCATTTGGGGCACATCATGGTCACACAGAGGCCAGGGGACTCCTCAGCATGGACATGGGCAGGGCAGAAATCATGTCAGAGAGACAGTTGTATCCTGAAGGCACTGTAGACATAACCCTTGCTCCCTCACTAGGAGATGAACATCTGCTCTTGTCTCTCCCTTATCCTGAGCCCATGACCTCTGGCTATTGGAACTTTCCTGCTGTGCTCTTCCCTCTCTAGGCTTTATCTCTTCTTCTGAAGCAAGACCCAAACGTTGCCTTTGCCACTAATGGTTGGTTGGCTTGACTCTGCAGACTTTAGGCAAGGCCAAGCTCCACTGACTTCAGTGCTTGGAGTGCAAAAAGACCTTGGCCACCATCCATCCAAGAAGATTAGACCTTCTGTGCTTGTAGCTTTGTATGCCTGGCCACAAAGATAAGAACCACAGCCAGCCCTTTTGCCTGTGGAGAAATGCTTTCCACAGCACTGCCATTTAACAAACAACTGAGTAAGCTGTGTAAATTAACTAGCTGCTTTCACCCACTGCCAGGACCATGAAATACAGGCTCTCTCACTGATCTAAATGTGCAGGTAGCTTCAGAGCCTCCCCACGAGCTGAAAGAGGCTCTCACCAGGTTAAGATTGCAAGCAGGGTTTTCCTTGGTGCTGGGCTAGATCCACCCTGAGCCAGAAAATGCTTTTCCCCCACCACTGGTCCTGCTTTCAAGGTTGCTGTGTTCACTCTCGTCCTTCCAGCCTAATTTCCCTTTTTTCCAAAGATTAAAAGTTAAAGTCACCTGCTTGCTGCCGTATAACAGACAGCAGTCCATTACGTCAGTTCTGAACCACAGGAGGCCCAGATCTAAATCTATTCCATGTAGAATGCTCTGGCATTTCTGAAGCACAAGAGCTTCCTTCTCAAGGTGTATCCCTATCCTATGCAGGTGTTATGATTGTGCTCTCCTTTCAGTTCTATTAACAAACAAATAAAGTTTAATATTTTTTCTAGACAGTCTGAAACAAGCTCCATTTGAGCAGAAGAACCCCCAGCAGCCATGCCACTGACTTGACTAAGCTGGTTTGAAATGACACCTCAAATTAGATGTGTGAACACTTTGTTCTGATGATAAGCCCCTTTAGCTGTGCTGCGCTGATCAGGGCTGTGGCTCCTGAGCTGGCAAAAGGAAAATAAAAAATAATTCTGCAAAAAAGAAAACAAACAAGGAAAGACTCAGAGGAAGAATAAGATTATCTTAATCTTGATAATGCCCCTTTAGAGAAAATCTTCTGTGAAGGGACTTAGAGTATTACCTTTTTTTCTGCCCTCCATCACAGCTAAGAAATGCATATGGGGAGTGATTTTAACCCATCCAGATGCTCAAGTTAGTCCTCAGTTTCTATCAGTAAATGAATAAGCACAAGCTGAAACCTTGCAGATTTCAGTAGAGCCTTCAAAAAGGGGAAAAACAAAACCCCATAGATTCTGAAATATTTCTTGAATTGGGAAAAGGATGGAAGGCTTGAAAATACCCCAAACACAAACACAGAAATAAAACCCCATAATCATTCCAGACTCCAGACCCCCAGTGCAATTCTCTGTAGCAGTTTCAGGCTGTATCAGGCCCCCCAGTGCAAAAGAAGCTACCTCTCACTCCCATCTATGTATAACTGGTATCATCTGGTCCTATGTTTTGACAATTATCTGTAACATAATTACCAGACTGATAAGTCTTGCTGATTAATTATGCCATCCTTCAAAGTAGATCTGGGTACTTAAAATAAACAAACACGCTGGTTGGATAACAAAGGTGATTTTCACTCTCTGTTCCAGGCAACAAAGGCTAGCAAGCTCATTCCACTATGTAGGGATGTGGTCAGAGACTCCCAGAGATTGGTTTCTGATCTGTCATTCATGTGGACCTGCTTCTCTTCTGATGCCTGACGGCACCTTGACTTCCCCTCCTCCTGAATGACAAATATTTCCCCGCTGCTGAGACCTATCCAACAAAACTGATGTCTGATACTAATGCATCACTGATGTTCTCCTCCTCTAATTATGCCTAAATATTGCCTTTCTTTCTTTCTGCCTTAAACAACCACTTTTTTATTTTTCTTTTCTTTCCTTTTCTTTTCTTTTTTTTTTTTTTCCCCAGTTTTTTTTACACTTCACATGTCAACTATCACCCACTCATTACACAGGGCAGCAGCAGTGTTGCCACCAAGGGAGCTCACATTTAACAGCAAGAGAGGAATTTTCAGCAATTCCCATCCCCAGGGAGCGCAGGATGTGGAGCTTTGATTTTGTTGCTCCAAGATAGGCAGGGATGAAAGCGATGTGCACTGTGCAGGAAATCCTTGAGGTGCTGGGTTCCTCCAGCAGCTTGACAACTGCCTTTCCCTCCCACGAAAGTCACCAAAATCAGTGTAAGCAGGACAGGTCAGCACCTCTCCTCCCCTCTGAGTTAATATTCTCTGGGTAAGGAGCCGTGAGTTGTTCCCACCGACTCTGGAGAGCACACACCCAGAGCTGGGGGGTGTGGATGTTCTTCAAGAATCTGTAACAGAACATCAGATGTCAAATCAGGAATAAAATCACGTCCAGTCCTCAAATAGGAAGGCAGGGTTGATATAAGAGCAAGAAGGCTTGCAGCAAGAATGAGAAGTCAAAGCTGGAATTGTGGGTTTTCTTGCAATCAGGTTGNAATTTTAATTCCAGAATAAAAGAAAATCCTTAATGCTTAAAATATCATTCAAAAAACACAAAAATATGAAAATATTTTTTCTCTTATTTATGTTATTTTATCATGCAGGACTGAGAACAATTTATGGCTGATGAATCTTTATGGTTGGCAATGCTAATTATGAGAAACATTATTTGATTTTCACTGTTTTCAGCTTTTTTTTCTCTCAGTATTTTGCTAAAAAAATATACTGATCTTAAATCTGTCACTNTTTTTTTTTTTTTTTTTTTTTTTTTTTTGCATCAACATGTATCAAAGCATTAAACAAGACATTCCATTAATTTCTTCATCATCATAACTTAAGCCTGGGATATACCCTTTAAATATTCATTCAGCTATGAAAACTGGGCATTAAAATTTTAATAATGTCAAGCTCATTTGAACTGAGCTCCTAGGGGACTATTACAATACAATTAGAATAAATATGATGATTGATTTGGTGTAAAGGTTCACCTGTCCACATGTGTTAGTGGTCCGAAGCAGCGTGCCACCTCTGGCATCACAGCCAATAGCTCCAAGTTATTTAAAGTTATTTTTTCCCTTTCTCATCGTCCCCATTCCCACTTGCTTGCAAGCTTGACCCCCTCACTCGGTCGCACAGAATGTTCAGCTTGGATTAAGTTGGAAGGAGCAAAGTAGAGTGGCCCCACTAGGAACTGCATCCAGCAGCACTCTCCTCCCTCCTTACCCTCCTTGTGCTGTGACTGAGCAGGGAGCGTTTTGCAGAGACAGGAGAAGTTCAGCTATAAACTTTCTGGCAGCCGTGGCCATTAACCTTTTGAAGTGTGTGTGTCTGAGCTCCTGGGCTTTCGTACTCCTGGGTAGATGGGCAGCAAGCCTAAGCAACACTGACATGTCTGAACCAGCTTGGAGGAGGACAAGGCTCATGATTCCTAGCAGGATCTGTCCGAAATCACAGTGCAGAAATAGTCTTGAGACATGATGCTGAGAGCAAAAAAAAAAATGCAGAGGGGGAAACCGAGCAAGAAATCACACTACTTAAGGAGCTTTCTGTTTCAAACGCAGGATGTTCTTAAATGCATAGACAGAAAATTACAAGATTTTGGTCCACTGGGTGCTGCGCATATTTGAAAATTTGGGCCAGATTGTACTTTCTCTCTCTGCAGTGCAAATTGGGTGCTACATGGTGTAAATATGAAAGGAGATGAAATGGAGCCATCACCACTGAGAACAATCATAGGGCTTTTTTTTTTTTTATCATCTACTTCAAATAAACTAGAAATTAATTCTTTGAATAAGGCTAAGATGCAAACCTCTCTGCTTTTAAAGGTAGCCCTGATCTAGCCCTGCTTACAAGCACTGCCAGAGCTTCTAGCTTTTGGGGCTTTACCATCAGTCTCCTGACAAATGGTGCTTTCCTTAAATCTTCAACTTCTGGACATGAGCAACTTTTTACTAGAATTTTAATTCCAGAATAAAAGAAAATCCTTAATGCTTAAAATATCATTCAAAAAACACAAAAATATGAAAATATTTTTTCTCTTATTTATGTTATTTTATCATGCAGGACTGAGAACAATTTATGGCTGATGAATCTTTATGGTTGGCAATGCTAATTATGAGAAACATTATTTGATTTTCACTGTTTTCAGCNCTGTCACTTCTTTTTCATAATCAAATCAAGTCTATCTCTTTTTCCTATTCATCATCTTTATTTCTGTATGATTTACTTTAAATATTAACTCTTAGTAAATACTTTAGTGTTATTACTTTTACACTCCTACTCCTCACCTTCCAAAAAGAAAATTTTTTTTACAGTTAACTCAACCCATTACACATTACAATATGGAGACAAGAAAGGGAGAAAATGGTCATGTGGTGTTGATTTGCTCTGAAGGAAAGCAGCAATTTGGGGAACCTTCTTACTGTGAATGCAGACTGGAAATTTATGGCCTTGTACACTTTTCCAAAGTCTATTACCTATCACCTCCTTCCCCACTCAGTTTCCTCCATGGAAAGAGGGGTTAGACAGTAATCTTTACCTTCAGTGCCCATTGTGAGGATTAATTAGATGCTATTCCTACAAAATTGTAAAATTTTCGCTGTTATTGTAATGTGCCATA
The DNA here is from genome assembly GCA_013399915.1 of Illadopsis cleaveri. Taxonomy (NCBI): domain Eukaryota; kingdom Metazoa; phylum Chordata; class Aves; order Passeriformes; family Timaliidae; genus Illadopsis; species Illadopsis cleaveri. The sequence continues at coordinate 24,718 of VXBB01018809.1, forward strand.
CCTGCATAACATCTACCAAGGCAACATTACCCCTTGGTTGTTGAAGACTACAGAACTGCTGCTTCTAATTGAGTTAATGGCTTCATAGGTTGGTAATTTAATAAAACAGACTGCTTAAACCAGCAAGGTTTTGATTAAATGGTGTGTGTGCAAAGGGGAATTTATATTTGTTAGAAGCTCTATGGATCCATGGTACCAAGGCACAGATAATGCTGATATTACAGTCCCTTATACAGAGAGGAAGGACAGAGCTGAAAACCATGGAATAATGAAAAATCTCAAGTTGTAAGTGACCTATAATGATCATTGTAGTGTACTTAACACTCGTCTATATGACTTCGAGCATTGCTTAGATGCTCCTTTAACTATGACAGTTTTGGTGCTCTTTTGAGCCTATCCCAGTGACCAGACACCCACTCAGTGAAAAATATTTTCCCAGTGTTTAGGCTGAACATCTCCAGATATGGTTTTATTCCATGAGGGAATTAGGAAGTCAGCACCCCTATCTCTGCGCCCCTTGAAAAACTTGTGGGCTAGTTCACATCCTGGTGCAGTCAGGTATTTTGGGCTGGTCTTGGGGGTGTGCAGAGGTGTGTGATGGTGCGCACATACAGATAAGGCACTATGCTGCTGCCACTGCTCACTGTGACAAACAGATCTACCTTAGGATATCATCTGCCTTGACTGACTTCAGGAGGAAATTCGGAAATTTACAGCTGGCCTTGCCCCCTAGCTTAGGTCTAGTACTAGAGGGAAAATTGGAACATCTGGGGAAGAGCCTGTTTCCTGAATGGAGAGACTTAGCTTGTGCTGAATTCACAGGTAGATCTTGAAATTGCCTTTCTGAAGCAAGTGCCTGGTCGTGCCCATGCAGAGGAACAGGCTGCTTGGAGACCTCCAGAGGGAGCTCTTGGCTGCCTAAATTTAAACAACTAAATTATGCAAACCCAATTTCCTAGATGGAGAAATTAAGGATTTGCTCCGGGAAGCCTACTTCATTAGGTACTTAAAATGTACTCAAAAGTTAGTTACTTCAGTACACAGAGTGGATCGCACCTCTGACTTCAGTGACTGCCTGTCTGCAGGGATTTTTGACTGGAGGAGTGGCTCCAGATTATTCCACTGCCTGCTGGAGTCAGTAGGAGAATATTGCCTGGATCCTGGAAAAGCAAAGGAAAGAATCCCTGCATTGTGATACTTTTCTGTGCTGTAAATGCCAAATCATAGCTGCTTCCTTACCACAGGTCAGTGCCACTGAGAGTTAAAATTTTATTCTTGCATCCTTTCTCAAGAGCTCCCAGTCAGGCAAATCTGAAACCAAAGCAATCCATCCTTTCATCCATCTGACCCTGAGAAAACCAAGAAAGCCAGGCACAGTGGGCATGGCTATTTTGTGTATAAATAACAGCACCCACAAAGCTCATGAGAAGCTTTTATGGCTGTTTGAAGAACACCGATAGACAATCAGGAACAGGTCTGAGCTGCAAAATTAAAAGCTGGGCATGAGCTTTCCATAAGAAGGGCCAGGCACAGAATTCAGATGCTGACACAAACACGGACATCTTAGGAGGGCACATGGTAATTGTGCAAGTGACTGGGGTTATACCTGGTTCAGAAATCTGGCTCAGCTAAACAGGTACTCGCTCACATCTTCATCTGACCCAGCCAAGCTCACCGCCTCAGATACCTGCACTTTCATAGGCCTCCATTCAGACACAGGGGTGTTGGGGTCTCATCAGGGCAGGTGGGGAGTGATGCCTGACCTTGTGGATCCAGAGGGGTGCCTGAGGCCAGCCATGAGCCCTGAGTATGTTTTGTGACCGACACTTTGTGACTCCAAAGGGCCTGATGTCGGCACTCTGGAGGGGAACAGCTGGCTCAGCAGAAAGAAAAAATAATAGGAAATTGGGAAGTCTGACATCAACAGTGGATGTTTTTCCTTCTCCCTAAATGTTGTGCTCTGGTCTGGTGGCAGGTTATTGGTCCTGCTAGTTAGTCACTAGACTGCCTTATAGCAGGGGTCAAACTGCTAATGAAAATTGTCCTCTTCAGCCTTAAAATCTGTGAACCCTGCTGAAGTTCATGAAAGGTTTGTGCTCTCATGGAACCTCAAGTATAGACTCAGGAAAATCTGCTTTTGACTCCAGGTATTGTGCTTGTTCCTCACAATAATCTTATTTAGGGGATCCTCAGAGATGTTTTGATTAACATTAATTTCATGCCAGTCCAAAATGCACCTGTGACAAGCTCCATTGAACTAGTGCTGAACAAAGGAAATTCAGAGTTCAGCTCCTTCACGTGAGATGGTGTGCGTGTGTGTGTGTGTACGTGCTTTAACTAAATCATTTATGGTCAATAATGCCAGGTTATTATAGGTCAATAACTTTCCATTATTCACTAGCCTTGCTGTGCTCCCACTGTCAGGCAGCACAATGGCATGTTGGCTCTTGTGAAGCAAAAATCTCCTGATGGGAGCTTTGGAAAAGCAAGCACGAACACAGCTTGAGCAGAGAAAAAGCAAACAGGGGAGGGAGAGAGTGTGAAAAGTTCTAGTTGCTCTCAGGAGTGTCTTGGGGAATGCATGTGTGACATACTCTCTATTTCTCATACATGCATGCACATTCAGCCCCTAAATTCATTATTCCTAGGCTCCCAGCTGGTCACATGTGAGGCAGCCCAGATCCCAAGGCTGCATGACCACAGAGCTGGTCCTGAGCAAACATTATCTCTCATTAAGGTCTACAAACTCGGGCTTAATGCCACAGTAGCCTGCGGGTTGTCTAAGCTCTGTGTGTGCACAGTTAATGCTCACAGCTGCCTGCTTTGTACTGGGTACCCAAGAGAGGAAGTGTACCAGATTTTTTTCAAGTCAGGGTGCAAATGTCAACAAAAAAACAAAAATGAAGAAATCAAAAATTGCAGGACAAGACGAAAATTATATTTGCCCCCGTCACTGCTGCACTGGTACTAATGCTCTGCCCTGTGTCTCATGAGAAGGGTGGTCAGGAGTCTGGAACTGCAGGCATATGTAAATAATAGTCTGTCTCCGTGGAAACTGCAGGAGGCAAAAGGCAGCCCTGTGGTTTGGCAGAGACTCCTTAGTGTTCCTGCCGAGGGTGTGAGTGTTCTTCTACCAACCAAACATTTTGAGATGACAATCTGGGACACTGGAGCTGTGGGATGGACTCATCCCTTTTAATGGGCAAACACTGGAAAATTAATTTCTGTGTGGAAAGTTGAAATGGAGAGTTAGTAAAAGACTGTGAGAGGAGACAAGGAAGAATAATGTTGATTTTTAACTGAAAACAGGTTATCTAAGATTTTTTCCTTAAAAGCCTTTTTGGCTGTTTGCGGAGCAATGCATTGACCCTAATTCCAGCTAGCACTGAGATGGTGCCTCCTTCATGAGACATCTTGGCACTGATCATCCTACACAAGTGAGACACCCAGCCTGGGGGAAGAATGTCAGCTTTTCTTCATGTTCCAGGTAGTGGCCACTGCTGGAGATAACACCCCTGGCAGCCTTGGCTTTTTTAACTCCCACCTCCATGGGCAAGGAGGAGTTAACAGGAGCTCTGAAGAGCTGGTCCATTTTGAATGTGAATAATGGGAATACTCTCCTTCAATCGGTATTCAGCACAGGGATGTACAGAGGTATAAAGTTAATCACTAGCTGGGCCACCCCTATTTCCAGAAAAAGAACTTTAATACCTTCTTTATCCAATGAAGTACCATTGTTATACCTGCATATTATGAAGGGTTTATTAAACCGGTGATAATCTATTCAAGATAAAGTGATCTGTATGGCCAACTGAGCACAGATCAGACAGAATGATGGGAGGTTATTGTTAAAATATGCAAATTCACATCCTATTGAAATGCAAACCCTCCAGATAAGATTTTTTAATAAATCTGGTCTTTTTTCACTGCATGAAGGTAACCTAATGTTTATTGACTTCAAGACCATATAATGGAACGTAATATCTATTAGTCAGATCCTTGCCTCTCTTTCGATTACTGGAGGTACATGTTCTGGCTCCCAAAGAATTTTTGTTTTATAGTTTGGTACAAAAGAAAAGAGATTAAAACCCCCAAAATTAATTAACTTCTTTTTACACAAAGCCCCCCTTCCTCCTCAAATGCTGTCATTAGTTACTCAAGTAAAATAAAGCAATACCCATCAGCTGAGAAACTGTCCACTATTTTCAACATTAGGAAAAACAGTCAAAAGGAGAAATGTTATTTGGGAACACCTCTGTACAGCATAAAACATAAATTAAAACTTTTCTCTGGGTTTGCTGTTACCACATCAGAGAAATTTGAGTGAAGTTTCATTTCAGTCTTGTGTAAAATAGGACTACGAAACAGCTTGACCTGAATTCTGTATGTGTGTTTCTGTGTATAAGATTTGTTTAAGGCATCTATTCAGTGTGTATTTATGATTTGGGGGGTGGGGGGCAGGTGTGTGGTTACAGAATCAGGCACAGTTTCAGATACCAAAGTGCCAGATGAAAAAAAGGCTTTTATTTCAGTGAAATGCCAATGCTGTGATAGCAAAAGTTGAGAACCCATTTATGCTTAAAGGTCACTTCTCCTCAAACCCTGTAAAATTTACATGTTGATACAGATTGATCTGAGATATGGTATGTCTGGTGAAGGTTGAAAGTTTGTTTCTGATTCCAAAATGAAGGTCAACAAATAAAACTCCTGAAATAGGATCTTTCCAGCTCTTGGAAAAGCTCTGCCCATCTCAAAGAGACTTTTTTATGTTGCTGTTAGGCTATGCCAGCTTTTTGTGGTCAATTCAGGGCTGTGATAGAGTCTAAAATGGTTTCACCCACTGAACATTTTACTCCAGCTGGTTCTTGGTGGACACTGAGTGGAAGCAATGAGACATGTAGGGGCTGGTCGGAGTGTGACTGGAGGGCATGGGGCAGGCAGCTCAGCAGTGGGCACAGACAGGAGGAGCCCAACAGGCAACAGAAAGTGTGTCAGTCAGGGTGTGTAAAAAGCTGCCTGCACTTGGTTATCTGAAGCATCTATGCCTGTTCTGACCTGCACTGCTCTGCCCACACAGGGCTATACAACAGCACAGGGATTGACATTTTAAGTACAGCCAAAAGCCTTTCAGAGCTGGTCCTCTCTCCCACTGCAGATGTCCGGCTTCCATCACAGCTGAAGAATAACCCAAACTTCTGGACACTTTGCCTATGAGGCTGATGGGGATGGGCATAAAATGTGCTGCCTGCCTGAGTGTCTGCAGTAGGAGCAGCAGTTTCCATCTCCAGCCTGCTCTGCTGCCAAAACACAGGCTCTCAACCCAGGCACCATTCTCATCAGTCACTTCATTGGGTATACCACCAGTTACAAATTAGCACTTAATCAAGATAAATCCCATAGGAAGGATACGGATAATATGCAATGCATTAAGCCTGCAAATTAAGATGGTCCAATTTAGCCCTGGCTTTAAAACTCCCAAGCTTGCATTAGGACTAATGATGAATGGATGTATGTCCCTGGTTGGACAGAAACTCTGTCAGGACAAGGCTGCCCAGCAGCAACAAAGCCAGTGCTGAACAAGTGCTCTGCTTAATGTTCATTAGGCCTTCCAAACTGTCCCTGCTTGGGAATGTGCTTTTCCTTGTCATAGATGGTTGTAATAGTGACACTTCTCCGGGATCTATTGACTTATTGGTCCTGGAGTTCATTAATAAAACCTAACTGAGGGCAGTGGCTGCTGGCATAATTTGCACACTGATCAGAGAGGGGAAACTGAGGCAGACAGCATCATATTTGGAGAGGCTGACCTGCACTGTGCCCAGGGCTTTCCATTCACTCACTCTAAACAGGATCCTGAACGTCACCTTGCTCAGGCAGTCTCAATCACGCTTGAGAGTCTTTTGTTCTTTCACTGACTAGCTGCTGGGATATAGGTGGCATTTCAGCTCTGAAAGTGTGGCCCGATGCAGTTAAAGCTCAGTGGCCTGAATTCTGCTGACAGATTAGCAGAGTCGCACAGCAAGGAAACTCTTTCCCACTCCATCTTGTGGGCTGCAGCGTGGATGATGCAGGACTGTACCTCCAGATATGAATACAGAAATACCTAATGAGTGTCTTGTTCTGAGTTGCAGCACATTTTGCAAATGGAAAGTTGAAAGCTGCTTCTGTCCCTCTGTGACTGGGAACTCTGGTTATTTCCTCTTCCTGCCTCAGCTCCTGCAAGACCTGAAACAAGCCTGTTATTAGGCCTCGCATCTACTATATATATTCGAGAAATTAATCTCTGCGTGAGATCAGGGAAGAAGAAAACCCTTTTTCAGCTTGTTCACTCATCAAGGTCAGGGTCCACATGGGCTGGAGTACACCAAAGTATGAGTCCTGAAAAATGCAGGGGAGCTGCTATTTTAAGGGAGGATGTCTGTGATGCAGGCTTCAAGAGGAATCAGTTTTAAGATTCACAGTTGGGGAGCATCAGGAAATGGCTATGGTATACCAAGGGTTAATGGGCTTTGTTCTGGCTGCAGGATTAATTTAGGGAAGAAAAATCCTTTTAAATAACAAGCATGGTAACATCTGTGGTCTTAAAGGTACTTTTCTCCAGATTTTCACTAGTGTTCAAACTTGTCACAATAGGGTATCATTCCTGGATGTCATACTGCACTTATTACTGGGAATGACTACTTTCTACAAGGTGTTTCTACTTTATGGCTTTTTAAGATATGGATATTGTCATCATATTCCCCAGAGATGTGTTCTGGTTCATGGAGAGGCTGTTTTATATAATCTCCTGTGAAAGATTAAAACAACAGCGGCAGGAACAACAATAATGGAACACATACCTTCTGAGGAAAACTATGGAGCAGTGGCATAGGCAACAAAATCTCCTCATCCACTGCAAAGTAGCAGGCTTAATTCACATGGTCAAATTTCACTTTCCACAGGAAGATTACATCACATTAATTCCCAAGACAACCATGCTCTCGCTCTATCCTGGGAGGAGCCGTCACCAAAGCTGCCATTTCTCCACTGCCCTCATACCCTACAGCATCTCCTTTCTCTGCTGTACTGACATCCTCCCTGGCGTCTCTCCATGCAGCAGCTCAGACCAGGTACCAGTGAGTGTAGCTCTGCCAGCCAGTGCAGCTTCTGAGATATCCCTTCTTCCCGGGCTAGAAAATGTCAAATCTCACATTTTATGCCTCTCTCTCTGCTCTGGGCAGAAGAAACGCCAGTCAAAACAAAACCCAGAAGTGATGGCAGGAGAGAAACTTGGGGAGAAGGCCCAACACCAATTAATAAAACACTACTAGTGAGTGCAAGGGATTACCCTGGGGTACCTCACTCTGTGATGCAGGGTGTCAGCTTGCGTCAGCCTAAGAGGAAAGTAAGAGAAACTGTGTCCACTCAGAGATACATAGTAATTTGACAGGAATTGCCAAGGCCAGAGGTTATCTTACCAGAGTGACTTTTTCATTTCCAAACAGCACTTTAAGCCACTTATCAATAACAAGAAGGTTGGTGTGAAGCTTATGCAAGAGTAGAAAGGTGTCTTCTTTTTTTTCCTTTGCCTTTCTATTATTTACTTTGCCTCCAAGATAAGAAGCCAATAGCTGTGGATCCAGATCCACAGGAAAAAGAGGGCGTTTGATGAGTGAGCAGGATTAACGTGGCTACTTGTTAATTTTGATAATGCTGAAGATACAGCTGAAGGAATAGGATATGTCTGTGCCCTGGGGGTGTGTGCATTTGTGTTTGTGTGTCTTTCTCCAGCTTGCTGGCCAGAGAAAAAGAGGCCAAGCAGCAGAGGTCTGCGTGTGTGCGCTTGCACTGGACTGTAACATGCTTCTGGTTTTACATTGAACCCAGATTAACTGCATGGATTTAAAAATTTGGCCATGAGCATGTGAGTTAAATCCTGAAGGAAAACTGCTCAAGCCATACAAACATTGAAATGCAAGACTGCTGATGAAGGATAAGGGAAATGATATAAAATGAAAGCTAAGAACTAACGACTTGCAGTATGAGCAAGCTGAAAGAGAGAGGTTGAAAAACTCTCATAAAAAAAAGAAGTATAACAAGTGCTGTCACGGATGATTATAAGGGTTTGAACCTGTCACCCACAGCAAGAAGAGCACTGGCCTTTCTCACTTGACCTGAGGAGATAATGCTGTTAGCTGGGGTTAGAGAGGGCAGGTGATGTGTCACTGTTCAAATACAAAGCAAAGATGTCCTTTCACTCCAGATAATTAAACCAAAACATAAGCAAACAAGGCCTGAAGTTCTGGAATTGCCTGGCAAAGACCCTGAAATCCCTTAGGAAATGCTGCTAGACCTTCTCATCTTGACAGCATCCACCCATCCTTATGAAATGCTATTATCTTGAGGATATTCCATTTCCTGGTGTCTGTTTAAAAAATACCAGTCTAGATGCAACCAAACTACACCCACAACGACATCCCAAAATGTCCTGTGGTACTTTACAATACACTAAATTCATAAGAAATTTGTGCATGGCATTGCTGAAATGCAGACATTTATAGAAGATAACACAGCAAGAGCAGTGTGAGAAGGTAAATTCCCTTTTCAGAGGCCAGGATTGAGTAGTTTATAACATTTTCTTTACCTATTTTGTGCACTTTCTGTGAACTATGAAATGGTTCTCTATAGCAAAGAATATTCAAGAAAACCCCAAAATTCCAAGACATATTCAACCGTGAAAGAAAGATGAGTAGCCAGTTTTCTCACAGAGATGTGTCTGCTTATCAAATTGGGAAAATGAAACATATTCACCATATGATTTTGCTGATCAATCAAAACTCACCAAAACAGCCTGGAGAGTGAATATGCATAGATAACAACTCAAATATGCAAAAACTGAGAGAAAATGCCACTTATAGTTAAGAATAATTACAAAGAATAATTGAATTAACAATTAGCCAGTCATTAATATAAGTTCTTTGGGATGAGGAAACAGACTGACCACCTATGAATATATTTAGCCTAGAAATTAGAAAGAGGATTATCTCTCATCAACAATAAACAGACCTAGCCTAGACTGAAAAGTGAGGAGCAAGATACAAGATCATGTTCAAGATGAACCTTGACAATTTCATGCAGTGGTAAGGGATCAAAGTTGCTGATCCAGGAAGGTTTTTCACTATTATGTGTTTCTGCCATTTTTATATTACTTTTGATTTTACACCCATGCTTTCAAAGCAAGCGTGGCTCTTGTAACCCTTGTTGCAAGTGTCTTGCTATCAGTGCTGAGAATTGGCTTAGAAATAGCTCAGATTCTGAATTCTTCTTCATTTGAAAGTGAATATTGTTCAAGTTTTTGTACAAATATGGGTTGATAGAAACATAAGTTACATTTAATTATTATTAAGGTGAATCAGCACCAATTCACATTCCTGCAAAGGCAGGAGACTGAGGAAACCGATTAGCAAATGTTGTTGTTGTTTTTTTAATGATAGAAATATTGTGAGAACTGGCAGAATGGCTCAGGAGTTTCAGTTTTCAAAACCAGTTTCCAAAAACCTGAACAAAGATGTTTTGATTATCTCTTCATCTGTTCACGATACTTAGTTTTCTCATTTGAAAGTCAAATAAGCCAATGTCATTTGAAATGAGAGACACTGCCTGATGCATATGAATAGGAGTCAAGGATTTCTGCGCACAGTGGTTCAGAAAACTGCCAATTTGTGTGTGTGCAAAAGTAGTCACCACCCTCTTGACAAAACCACTGAGTTTGAATCAGAGACCTCTGGAGCAGTGGGCTCCAGAACCACAGCTTGTCTTGAAAGGCTAGTAGATGCCAGCTGGAAGCTTTAAAAACTCACATCTCCTCAGAACTGGAGAGGATGGGGCTCATAATACACTAGTTTCTGATGCTTTTAATTTTTTCCTACATATTTCGAGAAGGGGCAGGGAGGAGGCTTAGGAAGGAAAAGATTCAACAAAAAACCTAAAATAAGCAAACTATTTTTTCCAGTTTCTGGCAAATATTTAGATTATTAATATTATCCATGAAGAATGATCACATTAGCAAATGCAAAGCCATTATTCTTTTAGTTAAAAGCTGATTTTCTTTCCTGAACTCAAATCCCCTGGTATTTCATCAACACCCAGACAACTTCAACTTAAATAAAACAGCAACAATAAAGACATGCATTTCATAGAATTTATTGTGTATGAAAAGCCATATTTCATACCCATACATGTCCAATTTCAATCAACACTTTTTCCAGTGCTGATGCTGTGTTTATATCTCAATCCCAGTATTGTCTTTTACACTTCTGTTTCTCTACAATGAACATCCTAATCACCTTCCCCTTTTACAAGTATTCAATTAATCACAAACTCTTTCAAAGATGAAGAACAGAGAGGCAACCTTGAACCCTAAATATATACTGTGGTGTCTGAATATCAGTTTTGAAGTGTGGAGATTACATCAAGTGTTGTAACACTTAAAATCCAGGAATAGGGATTTGTGGTGGAGAAATAACCTAATAATCAATACAGCACAAAAAATGTAGATGGATTGAGAGATAATTCCTAGACTAAGGATTCATATCACCTTAAAAAAATAGAGGTAAAAGAAAAAGGAGGAGATGTTAAAAAGAAGAAAAAGAAATACCACTGAGATGTGTAACAGAACTGGCTCCATGCAGAAGGCTGCTTTAAGATTTCTCTTTAGGCATGATTATTTCTGGCTGGGAGAAAAACCCCATTAAAAAGCTTTTCTGCTCCCTTCCCTGGCTATGGGATACCATCCTGAAGAGAAATCATTGACAAGCCTGTCTTTTTCTGAAAGGGTTAGTCAAACAAATTGTCTTTCTCTCCAGAGCTCCTCTCCCTGCTTCTGCCCTTTTGTCTTTCTCTTTTCTTGTTATAGTTAGAAGTGAACATTTTGGCACGTTAATTAAAAATAGTAATAGTTGCAACAGAGGAAAGAAAAGGAGGGGTAAGGTGGGGGAAGCAGAAGGGGGATGGTATCTGCAGCCCTAATTAATAGAATTACTCTCAGTTGAAAGCCAGTCTGTTGAGGACTCTTGTCCTTGAGTAAACAACTCCCTGTGTCTGCGTATGTACGTGCATATATATAGATAAATGTACATATAAATACAGCTATTCTGTTGCTTAGCAGCCAGTAGTGTCCTTTCATGAGAAAACAAAATATATGACAAACAGGCTCAAAACCATGAAGTTCCATGAGCTTATTTCTTTTCTCGTAGCTATTCAGACAAGGTGGAGAGTGGCCCTGAAATTAATGTCTCATCCAACGGACAAAGGCAGAACTAAGCTAATTGGATTCCCATCTGTTCCAAACATAGTCTTAACATCACACAGTAACAATAAATAATATGGTAATCATGACTAACAATTAATCTTTTAGTTTAGATTTTTTACAGGGTGCTGGATGGATCTTGATTTCACATAAATGTAGATTGTTGTCTGAACATATCTTCTGGACTAAAAAGAAAAAATATATCATAGCCTAACCAGTCACGATCATGTTGCTTTTGGAGTGTATTTCAGGAGAGCAGAGGCTGTCTGATCTAAATGCCTCCTATAGCCAAATGCAAACCAGAATTTAACAGAATCTAATTTTGATCTAAACTCCAACCAAATGTGAACAGAACAGCCCTGACAGAGGGCTGTGTAAAGTGACGCCTGCTCCTTGTTTAAACAATTTCTGGGATGAAGAAGCACTGCATAAAACTTTCCCACTTCACCTGGGGAGAGAAGCAGTTCCCTGGGGCTCACAGGTACTCACAGCAGACCCCTCACTGCCTCCTTCTCACTTCTTAGTGGCTCTACCTTCAGCATTCCCTGCTTAGGTATTTTAACTGCAAACTGGTAGCCCCAAATACCAACTTACAGTTCTGTGTTGGTGGCACAATTGTAGTTTCAACTCAGGACTTTACAACAATCCAGGTAGCAAAGAGCAATGAAAATCTGAGCAAATTTCTTGCAACAAGCCAGTGAGAGATTACAGAGCCAACATTCCCTGATGATGTCCAGTTGGACATGTCACTGCCCAGACAAGAAGCCCTGCTGCTGGATCTTCTGTGTGGGCATTGTTATAGGAAACTTACACAGACACCCCAAATCCAGCTGTGACCTTAGGGGGTCTAGAGCTGCCAACAGTAATCTCCCCAGAGACATTGCATATTTCTGTGGCACAGGTGGCTATGGAATCAAGATTTTCCGTGAACTTGTGAGCTTTCCCACACATCTATGTAAACTTTGAACATCTAAGCAGCTGCTGGCAATGAAGCGCCTTACTCTGCTTTACTACGCAAAAATCGCCTCATTTCTTTTTGACCTGATTCCTCAGCAGCCTCATTTTCTGCTCACCAGTTTTAATTCATGCTGAAGTCAACAGAGCTGTAGAAGAGAAGCAGGGCTAAGCCATGGAATTGTTACTCCACACTGATGTGAGCTCTTAAACATCAGCTGCATCCCAAATCTGGAACCGCTACCCTTTATTGATGAAAAAAGTGCTCTGTGTAAGGCTATAGCTGTGAACAGATGGACAGATATAAGGTGACGTGTGGAGCTGGAACAACCAGTTAGTAAAGTTTATAAAGTACTTTGGGAGTCCATCTGGATGGATGGTACTTTTTAAATGTAAGGCCATTATCAGTGCCTCCTAACAGCATCCAACCATCACTCAGCACTTTTTGGATGGACAGTTAAAGAAAACATATAAAATATATTCCTTGGCAGATATTTCACCCAGACTCTTTTATTTGTAATAGCAGAGAGATCTGGGCTTTTATTTGTACAGACCATTCCCATTTGCAGTCACAGAGAAAAATCCACAATAGCTCAACTCATGAAGCTGTTGGATTTGTTATGTTTGAAGAATGAGGTTTCACAGCACAGCCCTGGAAATAAATGAGTGGTTTGGGAATTTGCTAATGGCAGGTCTCTTGTGGCAGTAGGGGACAGGATAACTAAAGGGATAGTAATGGGAGAGACACAGGTTATTTTTGTGGTGGGTTTTAGTTTTTTCCCTCGCCTCAGGGATGCTACGCAGAATTGAATTCATGTTGGTAACAAATGAAAAAAATAGATCACCATTCTGATGACAAGGGGTGCCCTATGTGTGAATATTGTACATGGGCAGCAGTTATACAAAATGCTCATTTTCCTTGTGGTCGCCCTGACTGTCCTTGGGAATGTGGCTGTGGAGGAAACTGGAAGCTATTGCTCCTGCATATGACTTGGAGCCAAGCAGGATGATCACAAGGATCTCATTGAGACTCCTCCACAAGGTCGTGATGATCTTATTCCTCATAGCACTTCTTTGGTTAAAGAAATCTGGGGGACAGGTGGGTGGCTGCATTCTGGAGAAAGCCTCTCCTCTTGGGTCTTAATCACCACTTAGTGTGAAATCAAGCTTTTTCTTCAGAGAAATTTAGTGTTTGAGCTCTATGCTTTTTTCATGAAACAAATGTGGTGTCTACGGAGATTTTTTTTTCCCCTTCAAATCCCAAACACCCCAAAGATTTCAGTCTGGAGATGCTACCAGCGGAAGTGTATTTTTATTTCCTATGATGCCATCGTACTCTGCTGTGAGATGGCTTCCCCAGACGTACTAAGCCTCTCAGGATGCTTTGTAGGCAAACGTTCCCATGATGAACTCAGTTTTTCCACTAAGGCTAGAGACTAGTATATGTACCATATCCATGGAGTCTAATTTAGGATTATGGAGCATGGAAGAAGATACAAGCAACAGTTACCCAAATTGCTATTCACAGCATGGTGGCCTTTTAAAGTATAAATAAATATTTATGCATTCAGTTATTTGTCCATGGAATCAAAATATTCCATGGTTGAATTTTAAGGACCTCATATAATTGTTTTTGTAAACTTTTTTTTTTTTGATGGGGAAAGGGAGCATAAATGAAATTGTTTACATTTTTACTACAGGCCTAGTTTCTCTCTATTTGTGTTGTTTCTGATGTGGTATTTAAAGCCTTGTTAAGAGACAATGCTGCAATAAGCTGTGTCGATGTTCAAGCTCAATTACCAGCTGCAGTATCTTGGAGGACTGGTAACAGAATTGGCCACTACTTATAAAACCATCTTTTGGAGCTTGGGGATCAGTGCACTTGTATCTTCATTTCATTTTCAAAACTTGGACAGTCTCATTAACTGTCAAGATGATGTCAGCTGAGATGAAGACTGTAACTTCTCAGGGAGTTCTGCCACAAGAGATCGGCTTGAACTTGTCTTTTGACTTCTAAAAACCTGTCCATCTGCCTTTCATTAGCCCTGACTTAGGGGTGGAATAGGGAAAAGCAGACCTATTCTGATAATACGAAAGCTACACAGGTGGTCTAGTCTTGACACTTGGAACATTATTGCATTTGACTCTTAGGGGACTTTATTGCATGAAAGTACATGGGAGAGCAAACAGACTCTAAGTGTTAACAAAGACATATATAGTCAAAGTAGTAAAGAATGAGAAAGGTAACACATGTGATGGCCACACTCTCACAGGTGTAGAGCCACGGTAGGAAATGCCAGCATGAGAACGTTTACAAAGCATCCACAGGAATATCAGTATTTAGGTGCTAAGTAAAATCAGTGCAGCATAAAGGAGCTTGAACACCCAGAAGAGCTATTTTGATCCCACAAGGACTGCAGGAGGAAGAGTGACAGACTATATACAAGATATATACTGTATGAACGATTGCCTCCAAAGAGTACTAGGACAAAGAGAAGGAAGAGGATGTCAAGGTCAAATTAATATTATTTTTTTTTACTACAGCAGCCAGACAGTTCTCAAATGGTTGATTTGAACAGCTCTAATAGAACAATGTAATTAAAACCCAACAGTCAGTGCTCAGGGAACAACATTGCTGAGTTGCTACCGATGTCTTGGCAGGTGAATATGAAGGTTCACACTGTTAATGACTAGCATTTCTAATGATTCCTTTATTTCTTTTCAGCAAATGTTCTGTTTCCTAAGGAACTCCAGGACAGGGATGGGAAATTGAATGAATGTGCATTTTGGGCTTATGCAAGGCAGTAGCCATTAGCCTGGTCATAGGAAGATCAAGCAGATAACTTTCTGCACTGGCAGACAGGACTGGACATTGCTGTTTCAATGACTTTCACACCTGCATCTATTAGACTCATTAATAGTCAGCATTTGCATTGTGAAATGGATTCTGTCCCCCCTTGTAAAGGCACAATTGCATGTTCACCATCAGTGTCATGACTTAGGTCTCAGATTCAGCAGAGGGCTTCAGCTTTTGCCTCATTTCAAACATGGGCTCCCACCTTATTCAACTCAGCACGACGAGAGAGAGTTGTGTTGGACGTGCACTGTGGGGCAGGGAGGCAGCAGATGGGGAATCTGGCACAGCAGACACTGACATAGCATGGCTGTGTCACAGACATAGCTACGTGTTTTTTGGGTTATTTATACCTGTAGGGATGAGTGGAGAAGGAATGAGGGAGATAGGAGGAAGCAGGCACAGAAATTACAGGAGGAGGAAAGGAATGAAATCAACACATTACATGTCAAGGCAGAAGGATTAAGAAAAGTTCTCTAAAGATTCCCCAGTCAGATTTGGGTATTTTTTTATTTCTTTTTTATTTTTATTTTTTATGATAGTATCATTCAAGCAGCACAATGGGAAGCTGAGGCTGTTTGCTAATAGGCATGCAAAAGTTTAGTCTTTGGAAGAAGACACCAAGGAATAGGAAGGTTGGAGAGAATGTCTTTTGGGATGACAGGGTTCTGCCAAAATTAATATGTAGAAAAAGCCTTATTTCATAACAAGCACCTGCTAGAGATAAGTGAGACAGTCAAACAAGTATGTGAATGTCTCCCAGAAAGCTGAGTGCATCCTACTGTGCACAAAACAGGTAGTGCCACACTCACCATCATTGGTGCTATCTGATTAAAACATATTTGTTAGCAAAACAGGACAGGAGCTGCCATCATCTGCCTCATGATTCCACTCTGATCCTCACTGTGCACAGCTTCCCTAGGTCTAGGAGACAAACAAAGCCTTCAATGTTCTATCTTTCCAAGACTAAGTGCTCTCTTCTTTACTTGAGAATAGATTCTGACCTTGTACCATGTTAAGATATTAAGTCAAGCCAGTGAAAGCTGAATGTTGATACCATCATTAGGAGTTCATCTAGTCATGGAATCAAAAGTTACTTCTTGCTCACTCAAAGTGAAAAGAGAAGATTGGTAGTGCAGGATTTAACAGGGGTAAGTAGGGAGGACATCTCTCCTGAGCTTAAGTAGGCAATTAATATCCCACTGTGCATCTTAGAATCACAGAATCATAGGATGGTTTGGGCTGGAGGGGGCATTAAAGATCATTTCATTAGAACATCCTTGCTGTGGGCAGGGACACCTTCCACTAGACTGTGCTGCTCAGAGCCCCATCCAACGAGGCCTTGAACACTTCCAGGGATGGGGCATCCACAGTTTCTCTGGGCAGGTGCTGAACACTCTCTTCTGCAGGGTTCCCTCTGATGCGGTTGACTCATGCTGGAGGTAAGAGTAAACTAGTTCTGATTTGCTCTTGTGCCCCAGAAATAAATTCCCATCAAGGTGAGGAGAGTGACCCTTGCCAAGAGAAGAGTGTTAAATACAAGAAACAAATATTGATGTAAAAAATCATATATCCTACACAGGTGATAATATGGAGAAGAGAGAGAAGCATGGGGAACACAAGGGAGCCCTGCACATTCATATCTCTTATAGGGGTGAAGAAAGGAACAGAACCAAGTGCAGCAATCCACAATTTAACACTCTCTCTGCTAGATCAGGAGGGGCTTCTTTGAGACACACATGCCAGGAACTTATTTGCAAGGTACTTCACTGGTGACCCCAAAAGCTCCTGGGAGTGTGATGGATACACTTTGGAGAGCCCTGCTGATGCCTAATCTCTGCATGAAACCAGCTCTGATAAAGAGTAACTCTGGTGGCCAAAAATGATGCAGTGATTTTCAAGCAGACTACAAGCTAATCCCTGGGATCATGATTAACATGTTTATTTTGCTCAGTTAAACAGATCCTAATGTCCAGCGCTGGGTGTAAGCACTGCTAAGAACACAGTCGGTAAGCTGCCAGCTTTGGGTTGCCTTTGGTTGTCTGGATGGCCTCACCTGACTGTCTGAAACCACTGAGATTTTAGAGAGTGAGGAGGTGGGTTTCTTTTCTTTTGCTCTACATATTTATTCATTTATTTCTTTGATTTTCTGGAACTAAAATCCTTTCCTCCTCTCATTGAGCTGTCTTCCTAAATATAAGACCATTGTTCTTTTTAACTAGTCAGCTACTGTCCTAGAGTTAGGCAGCATGTTCTCCCTCTCATTGCTCATCTAAACAAAATTTTACAGGCTAGAAAGAAACTTTCTTCCCAGAAAGAAGCAGAAGAAAGGAAACAGTGAAAGATGCAGAAAATAGCTGCTGTCTTCTTGTCCAGTTGCTGCCAGGTTCTGTAATAAAGGTTACCCATAAGCCAAGAAGTAAAATGAGCTTGGCCTATAGCACATTCGTTTGCTTTTTGCTCTCACAAGACCAATTAAGCCACCTGACTTTTAAATAATAAACAGTTCACTTAACAGCCACTAATAGGAAAGCATCCTTACCATTCACACTAGGCACTTGGCTGAGAGATGAGGTATTTGTTCTTATATGACTTGATTTAAGTGACTTACATGTCAGTTTACATGACTAGTTGGAGGGCTGGGTGTTCTTTATGCCCCCAGGCATGTGATGAGAGAAGAGGCAATAAAGACTGAATCAGCTCTCAGGGAAAGCACAAAGTAGACTGATATCAGGAGAATCAGACCTCATCTAAAGGCCATGAAGTGCAGAACAGGAAATGTGCTCTTGTATTTTCTGCAAAACACCATCCTGCTTCTGACATAGTCCAGATACCTCTGAAGCTTTCCATGTCCTTTGGATCCCCTCCCACTACCAACCATCAGAGCGTGCTGCACATGAGCAGTCACTAATCACATCAGAGGAAATCTGACCTTAGTTCAAACAGCACATGCACTGCCAGGACCTTTCTTCTCATCTTTGGAGATCTGGGCAAAACAATATCTCTGCCTTCCCATCATCTGTAGCATCTGGTAGCCACTGACATCCTGCATGGTCCCTGATGCTCTGCAGCGTCATCTCCTGTGCTCTGCATTCCTCACCATCCATTTGCTGTCACCCATAGCCAAATGACTCAAAGGTCACAGACTCAAGGAATGACAAAGGCAGAACTAATCCTGATTTGTGACCTGAAGGTAGGTTAAATAACCTTTGTGTAGCTCCACATTTCTTCATTTCATGCCTTATCTTCCCAAACAGAAATTAAGAAATAAGTTCCAAATAAACAGAAAAGTGAATTGAAAATTAAGTTTTTGGGCGACTTGGATAAGTCAGAAATTTGGTAAACATCCAGAATACTTTCTAGGAAAAAAAGGACAAAAGAGCTCTGAAAATTAAGAAAATAGATGGGATTTATCCTTGTTTCAAAATGGCATGTTTTTTCTTTTAAACTGAAAGAAAAGGACTGGACTAACCTCTGAAGAACATTCCTCTGAAATTCAGGAAAATCTGACAGTACTTTTACTTTTCCCTTGGTATAATTGTGGGGTTTTTTTGGTGTGTTTGTTNCCTTGGAGTCACTGAAATACCTCTTTAAAGGGTTAAGACCCCAAGCTGATGTAAACACATAAACTGCAGAAGAAGACAGGTCCAAGGAAATGCTAGGCTTCAGCCCCTGCTCTACACGGACATTTTTGTCTGATCATAGGCAGGAACTGAGCTTTAGTCCATAAGAGCAGAGTGCCATGATTTTTCATCACAGCCAAGAATGTCCATGCTGTCCCCCTGTTATCCATCATGTTGGGTATGATCTGGGGCAGGTCAAAGGTCTTTGGGGCAGAGAAATTCTGTATGGACCAGAAGACTGGTCCATAACTGTGGTCCAGTTACCCAAATACAACAGGCTGAAACCTGTACACTGAGATTTTGAGCCCAAACTCAAGTGGTTCAAGTGCCCTAGCTCAGCAAGGGCAACAGTCCTGTGGAAGACAATTCCACACTCAAACCACAGTGTGTTGATCCTGTAGTAATAAGGCATTTAAATGAATATCTGAGTAGATAGGTTTCCATTAATCAAGCATATGACTTGGAGAACAAACAGCCATCTAGACAAGCTTGGAAGAGTGCAGCTGTTAGCACTGCACACTACATTATCACCATATATGTAGATTGCTATTAAGTGAACTTGAAGTAAGGCACTATACCTTTGTCACTTTCCCCCTGGTGAATTCAGCTACCAACATTGTTTATTTTCTCTTTTTTTTTAAATCTGAAAATTTGTCTATTAACTTTTTAAAACTTATTAATCTGTTTTCTTCATTGGTAGCAGCTTCCCCCCATCCTCTACTTAGCTTGTTAAAACTCAGAGTTGATTAAATATGACACAAGAGTAAAATATTACATAAGCTCACAAGAAAATTTTTATTTCATTATTACCACAAAGTGAGTCATCTTGAATGTGACACTGGCTTTGGCTCCATTTTCTCTCATTTTTTGCTCTGGTTTTATATTTAATCACAGCTTTTTTCTCCCTCTCTTTGCACTTACGATTTTGTTTTTCAAATCCACAGCAGAATGATCCAACTTTGCTCTTACACTATTAATTAACACCACGCTCTAGTTTCCCGCATATTTAAATGATGAATAAGGTTAAATTCCAGACAATGTTCTGTACGTTTCCATCAATTAACAATTTTCGAGGCAGTGCTTCATTAATAAACACTGATCAGCAGAGCCCTTGTGTGGAGTGCATTGGAGCTCAGAAATTGTACCAGAGCTTCTTTAATATGTGAGCTGGTGTGTGTCGTGTGGCTGAGGGTGTGTACAAGTGTGTATGTGTGCGTGTGTGAAAAAAAAATCAATGCAATATCCTAGGAAACTCATCAGCACATCATCTCCTTAAAGGTTAATTAAGAATTTGAGGAAGAACAGAGGGGCTGAAGCAGAGGTGATGGACATCCGTGTCTCTCCAGATCATTAAGTACTAATTAGGTTTGGAAAGTCTATTGAGCTTCCTTGGTCTCATCAAGCCATGTGATGGTCCCTGGACACCTCAGTGTGAAATGCCATCAGCACTATATCTCTCTTTATGAACAGGATGCACTTCAGTCTCAGGTGTGCCTGCTGTCTCTCACTCTGTGTGTGTCTGTATTCTTCTTTTGGTGTGTGTCTGATTAAGCTATTTATTTTATATACTGCATTTGCATGGAGAATAGAGACCCTTTCAGAATCAGGTGTAATGCAGCATTTTTTTGCTGGAAAGCTAATGAGGCAAAAAAGAAGAGGGTTTAAAAAAAAGGGCAAGAAAAGTTTCTGTTAGCTGTAAACTCAGAATGAGCAGGGGAAAGACTTCCAAGTTCATATAAACCCTTTTTCTGTGCTAGAATATAATTTAGAGAGGACTTCCAAACTGGACTCCCTTTACTTTTGTTTCCTGAGCTCGAGACGGAGGTGGGTCAAGACAGGAGCTCTGCAGCGAAAGTTATTAGAGCGAGACCCCACTATGCAGCTTCAAAGAGACCATAATATATATTTTGTTAATTACCACTTTTAAAACACTTAGCCAGAACTTCTGCACAGCTAAATCCCAGAAGTGGTGACAGGTTTTTTAGAAATGGTTTCCATGGAATGTGAGATGCTGCTTTTATTTTAATTTTCTGGCTTTTCAGTATTTTGCAGCCTACAGGTCTTACAGGGACAGATTTTTCTCAGGATGTTTCCTTTAAATTAGATTGGAAATACAAGTTTAGATGTTCAGCTGTGGGCAAGGATCTAGCAAGCAAACCAATCTGTGCCTGAAAGAGACCTTTGAGGTGCCCAGAGACTGAGTCAGCTCTCAGTGCTAATGTACAAAGTAATTCAAACCAGATGCCAATGATCAGATAGATTCTTCTGGAAACCAGCCTTGATGATGTTATTAGTAAAACAACACAGCTGGCTCTGTTAGGAGGGTTGCCTCATGGTAACTCAATAAAATTCTAGTTTTTAGGCAGTCTTAAGTTAGCAGGATGGCATAAAGCTGCTGAAAGGTAAAGGAAGAATAGACCTGGTAGTACTTCAACAGTATCAGTGTAAAGAGATCCTTTTTCAGGAATATGCAAGAGGTGCCTTCTTCATATATAAAGAGCTAACCCCCCCACCTACTCTCTTTCTCAGCGTGGAGAGAAGAAAATTGTGCCTTAGATATTAGCACACATTTAATAAAATTATACCAGAAAAGGTTGTCCTCTGAGCTGGCATTTTCAATGGACACTTGGTATAAGGGAGGATGGTGACACACTGGGGATAGTTACCATTGCCTTTTTGAGCCCCGGTGAACTTTGACTTTGATTGCAAACGATGGGATGGAAGTCAATGGTTCACTGGCTCAAACTGTTGCCCTGCCAATACTGTGCTTTCAATATTTTAGTTATTAAGAGCAAGTCTAGTTGCATTAGCAACATCAATGGGGGGAAGGCAGCAGTCTGGGAACCACTAGGATGTGGGTTCTTTAGGATGCATCTGGAATTAAAAACAACTACCTTCCACTCCCACCACTACTGCCACCCAGTTTTCAGCAGGAGATGGCTGAATTGAAAAGCTACTGATAATGTTGCAACTCGTGCATCTGCTCCAGAATATCAAGGACCCCTTGATAAACCCACTGCAATGCCTGGAGCACTTCATCTGCAGGAGACTTGCTCTCTTCAATATGGAGAGGATTGCCACTAATCCTGGAGCATTACTGTTCACTTGACAGAAGTCGCCTGAAACAACTTGCGTCTGTTCTTGTCCTGATTTGCTGTCGGTATTTATTAAGAGCAGTGTGTTTAAAATGGCACACATTGTAGCCTAAAGATAACATCTTAAGCTTCCTGCGTATACCAACAAAAAAACAAACACCCCGTCCTGAGAAAATCTTCTCTGAACACTGTCATGCCCCTCTTTTCTCAGCCATGTTAATGCTATTACTTCCTCCCCAAGAGATCCCTGTGAGAGCTGTGGTGGCAGCAAGAGGCACCTTATCTCTGGCTTTCCTGATCACTACTCCTGAGCTGCTCTGAAATGATTTTAATATGTAACTGAAGTGATGGAAAGCGAAATATTAACTGCTCAAATCATCTCTACTTCCATGACTTCAGTAGAGAAAAATGTTAAACTGACAAAGTCTCTGGCTCTTGATTAACCAATGAGGCTTTCTTGTTCCTCCCCTTTCTGCCATGATTGAGTATCAATCTCTAAGGATGTAGAGATGTAACAGCTTCTCTGAACCTTCAATCTTAACCACTGTGCTTAGAAATAAACAGGCTTCACTATTACAAGCTGAACGTGGTGATGGTTATGTGACATGGGCTTTAATTTACTAAGAATGTGGTCTGATTCACTGCCACTGATTTGTCAAACTGACTAGTTTGACTTTTTATGTGGCAAAGATGGTGAAGCTTCTCCACTTACTCCTACTCTGATTCTGATTGGTGTCTGGACAAGATTGTAGAAGTAGAATAAGTCCTCAGAAGAAAAAAAACAATGACTACTAGTAAATTTTGCTTTGCAACATGCCTTCCCCAGTTTACAGCAAAGGACCTACAGTATTTGTAGATGAGTTGGTGACAGCCATTTCTCCTGGCTTTTGAGATCTCTTGGTTTCAATATCATCACAGACAAGGAAACATTATCAGCTTAAGAAGCAGAAGACAGTTCTCAAGCACACTGGGAAATAGAATCTGTTTTTCTGTCTCCTACACAAAAACTGCGACTCTTCCGACAATTCAACTGACATAACAAAAAATAAATCTGTGAAGAGATGGATAATTGGATTTTCTTTAAATTAGAAATATACTAGAAAACAAAAATTATATCTCTCTGTGCTTCCTCTAAAGGCTCTTGAAGATTTTCTCCTGCTAAACTGATTTTGTTAGAGTACAAACTGTTCGGACCTATCAGATCCTTATTTCTTCTATTCTTGGAAAGGCAGTATGCTCAAAAGTTTAGCATCAAACAAGCTTCTACTGCTCTTTTTTGCTCCCAGAACACTGGTCTGATGAAAAATTTCATCACTTATGCGTGTGAACCATGTGTGTGCATGTGTGAAGGTATGCATATGCATTAGTCTAGCATATTTTATATCATTTTATATGTATATATATATATATGTATGTATATATATATGTATGTAAAGTACTTTTGTACCTGGTCTGGGTATTTCTGTACTTTAGGCAGTGTGCAGGTAGAAAGTGATGTGAGTCAAATAAGAAGGTTTATTTTGAGGTAACATTCCTAAACAGCAAAAGGAGTTACTGTACAGTGTAAATCTGATCTCATTAACGGGCTAGAAGACAAACCGATGGAATACTTTCCTTTCTGTCTTTAAAATAAAGGATAGATTTGCAAAGCAAGCCCCTGTACATCAACTTAGTCCACGCAGCATCTTAACATTTGTCTGGGACAAGCAACATTAGTTGTGGCAGACAGTAACAGTGCTCTCAAATCAGAGACAGATGGCTGTCCAACACTGACACTGCAGGTGTTCAAGACTTTTAATTCGGTTTCATTCAGCAGGCCTTTTGCTCTCCAATCCCTTGCTACTGCTGTCAAACTTTTCCAGAAGCAAGAAAGAGTGTGGGGACAATGTGATAGAATTACAGAAGGTGGTAGAGTAATTTGTTAATCCATCAGGGAAATTAGGCCATCAGACAACAACCTGCTTCACAAACATATCACTGTGAAACAGCACTCTGTGTGTGTAGGTGTGTGGGGTAGTGGTGGAAAGCTGTGGACGCAGAGGAGAGGAAAAGGAAGAGGACTAACTAGTGTGATCTGGGCTGGGAGGTGGCAGAAATGATGGCCAAATACCAATGGGATGTAACAGGGTATCTATAAGAGTAAGACATAATGTCTCCTGAAAACCAGCCTCCTCTTGGTTTCATTTGAAAAGCTCAGATCAGAGAAGACACAAGTTCTCTGGCACCACAGAGCCTCATCTGTCAGTGTCCTTGTGGAAGCGGATGAGATGGAGAAGAATAGACTAAAAACTCTTCTGTACTTTTCTTTCTTTATCCACTCCTGCAAAGAGCACAATGCTTGAAAGCTTTGAGCATTTAAAGTTACAGATGGAGATGTCCCTGTCAGCATAAGACAAAGTCCTTGGTAACCCTAGCTCTGGCCCTGGGAGTGGAAAGTGAACTTGCATTACTTTTGTGCAGTGATAATCTTTTCATTGTGATGGTCCTTCTGGGAATGCAAACCTGTCTGCCGCTGTATGTTTCTGAAGGCCCCTGTGACACCAGGTACTCCTCAGCATGGCTGACAAAAGTTCAGGTATGGAGTCACCCCAAGCAGCATTTCCTCTCTATTTCCTCTTGCTTACACAAACTTGTTCAATGTTGGCCACTGTGTCACTCCCACAGAGTCACTGAGAGCTGGTAAGGGACAGGGAGACTGCCTTTGCTGGCTGAAACATTTACAAATAAACTTTCTGTGAGCCCCAAAGACAAGGAAGCCTGCCTTCCTAGTGGTTTGCCCTGTTACTCATGACCTTGTTTGGATTTTCTGGTGTGCAGTGAGTGGTGTGCTCCAGCATGTACCCTCATTGTGTGAAAGTGTGGTGATCACAGCTTCACGTTGCAATGTGTTCCTCTGTAGAGGGTATAGATCTAAATCACTGCATGCATCTACTCTGCCTGAGGAGAGGCAGACGGAGAGGAAGAGGGAGAAATCATAAATTGATATAACCAAAATCATAACTTTTGATTATTTTTAAGGAGGAATCTCCAATTTTTTTCACCCAACTTTTAGAGACACATATTTTTCAAGATATCAGGAAATATCAAAAACATTTCAAAAGCATTTTACTAAAGACAGGTTTGTTTGGAAAGATATATTCCATTGAAAAATAATAATGCATGTGCTCTCCTTTGACTGTCTTTCGGACAGAGTTTGCATTGCATTGCAAGTCCTAGATATCATATATTTCATCTTTGATGAAATTATATAAATAAATGAGCATTTTTCTTTACATTCTCTAAGAATTATTGTATTCCCTCATCCTGGCTGCTGGGGATGCTAAGCTGTCCTGCTTTTCCTGGGACAGGTGATGCTGTAAGGGTATATTTCCATCCATACAACCAAAGTGCAGAACATCCTTCAAGAATTGTTCAGGGAAATTGCATATAACGTTTTGAAAAGTCTTGCTCTTTACACTACATATGAGCCAACCCAACTTTACATCAGCAGTTTGTCCATGATCTCTGCAACTTTTATTTTATTTATGGGATGAAAGGAGTCATGATTTGGTCAAATTTAAAAGTTCAGATGCTTTTTAGTTTTCTGCATTAGAAACCAACCTCCCAGGCCTCATCACTTTTGTCCGTCTTTAGCTGAGGTGAACAGCCTGATTTAAATTTTTGTAAATATACTTCAGCTGGTCTCTGAGAGGTACTCCGCACTGCAGAGGAATGAGTCACGTTGTTGCTTTCACTTTTACACTGGGGATACTGCTCCTGCCAGATCTTGCCATTTACTTGGAAAACTAGTCAGCGTTTCTTTCATATTCCAGATTGTCATCCTTCCCTTTCCCCCTTCCTCCACCATCTGAGAGCTGCAGGACAGCATCTTCCTATTGTCCTGCGGAGATAGACCACAGCTGAGTGAAGTTGCCTGATCCCTGGAGAAGGAAGGAAGGAAAACAATCCCCCACTAAAACAAATCCCATTCCCATTCACACCCCAAACCTTGAATATTATCGCTGTGTGCCAGCTGCATCATCATACTACTGCATTCTATCTTGCTATGATTTTTTGGTGGAGAGCTGCCTATACAATCTATGAGCACTGTTGGAACAGCCCAATTTTACAAGCGTAAAGTATTATGATTGCATTGATTTCCATCATAAATCATGTTTTCCATCTTCTGTCTCTCTTTCCTTGCACTGACTGAATTAAGCCTTGGTGTTTTCTTTAGCTGCTGCCAGAGCTGAAGCTTGAGATGATATTAGGGTAATGATGATAAATTTTAGCCTCAAGCCAAACCATTTCCACATTACAGATAATGTTTTTTTCCAAATAAGTTCTGTTATTGGAATCCAGGACCCACCACATCTGCAGGCTCAGAGGCTGCCTCAACACAGTCTCTTTGCTGTAATGGGTTCATAGATTTGAAAATTTGCTCTAAACAAATAAATGAGAGAAGAGAGGAAAAAAACAAATGAAGGAGTGGAGGAGAATCAACCAGAAGGAGGAGAAAGTGGGGAGCAGGTAAGAGGGAAAAAGGGGAGAAAGGAAGAAGACAAGAATAAGGGAAAGAAGGAATTGAACCACGAGGGGAAAAGGAAATAAGAAGAATTATATAATGCACACAGCAAAATGCTAGCCAGCCTCCAATAGCTGTGTTTAGGAGCAGAGCTGGTCCCAGAGACAGGCACAAGTACCTTGTACCAGCACCAGATACTGCAACATGCAGACCCAGAGCTGGGTGTTTCAGATTTCACCCCTGCCTTCTTACAAGACCAGACCATTTCCTGTCATCTCATCTCATCTCATCTCATCTCATCTCATCTCATCTCATCTCATCTCATCTCATCTCATCTCATCTCATCTCATCTCATCTCATCTCATCTCATCTCAGAAAGGTCTCAGACAAACTATTATAATATTCCTGCAGAATTTCAACTGTTGCCACAATGGACCAGCTGAACTAAGCCTGACCCAATATTAGTATCTCTACTAAGGCTCCAGTCTCAGGTGGTGTCTCACTGATATAAATGGTTCTCATTTTTTGAAGCTGGTCACCTTCCTACAAAGCAGGTCACCTTCCCACTTCTGTCTGAGGGGAATTCAGTCTGTGTAATCAGGCCTGAAGGGGAGTGTCCCATGCTCCGGAAAGTATAGATTCTGGGCACAGTGATCTTCAGGAGAGAAGCTGAGGGAGGCCAAGTCCATTACTTGTTTGTTCTTCAGCCACTGTAAAGTGAGGCAGTTCACCATCTCACTGTGGTATCTCACAAGCCCTGTATGACCCTGTATCCTATGTCCCTCACTAGTGCTCTGTCCCTGATTTGGAGCATGGATCAATAAATCTTGTGCCCCCTCTGTGGCTTGTAAGCACATAAGTGCCTCTCTGCTCTGGTCTTCCCATTAACCTGCTGGAGAGTTCTTGTTTGTTAATCTACTGAGCGAGTGAAGTCCCCCACAGAGGAGCCCAGGCAGAGATGTCTGCTTCAGCAGCAGGCGGCCCCTGGAAATCATTCTGGCTCAAAGCAGTGCAGAAGTTTTGAGGAGTTCTGGTTTGGGAAATCACCTATACACAGAGACACTCCAGTGGAAAAAGGCATACCTTGATTCCTACTCTGTTTTTCCCATGGTTTGCCCTGATGTGCGAGACTTTCTGAAAGAGCTGCCTAGCACCTGCCACCAATTGTACATGCAGGCAAACAACAGTTTCAGATTCTTTGTTCACCTCAAGTTGTAAAATTTCACCTCATTAGCTTACACTGTGATGGTGGGATTCAACTAAATGAAACAAGGTATCTTCATGCCCCAGGTTCCAGAAAAGCAGAGGGATAACTAATGGCTTGGTTCATGTTCCTTCCTCTGGAGCTCAGCTCTTACTGTTCTTCTCAGCCCTAAGTCAGAAGCCTCACTGCAACAAACCAGGGCAGCGCTGAAATACAACCTGATGCAGATGGTAGGGGCCAGCTCTGATTCTGACCAACATATTTTCAGCCAGAACTAGGGAAAAAAATGGAC
Source organism: Illadopsis cleaveri (assembly GCA_013399915.1). Lineage (NCBI taxonomy): Eukaryota > Metazoa > Chordata > Aves > Passeriformes > Timaliidae > Illadopsis > Illadopsis cleaveri. Next base: position 52,531 of record VXBB01018809.1, read on the forward strand.
CTGCAGATAGGCAGGCAGGTGGCAGGCAGTTTATTTCACTGGCAGTGCTGGAGTGCCTACTTCACGGGATGCTAAATGCAGTAAGTGGGGAGGAGAACAAATTTAAGAGGCAAGAAGGAGGCAGTGAAGCAGTCAGTGCTCTTCAGGGTAAAAAGGGAACATCCTGCACTTCCAGAGGAGTCTCAAAAATAAAAACACCCTCAGGATGCTGCCTTTGCAGGGTCCGTGTCTTTATTACTCATATCAGTCCCTAAAGAGGTGCTTTCTCTTAGGACATGAGTCATCTGGGAAATCCAGCAATCCTGTTACATCCCTGCTGCAAGTGTGGGTTTGCAAAGACAGGATGTCCTGCACTAAGAGTGCCAAAAGATATGTCCTTAAAATAGGGCTAAAGCATTCTACTTGCTCACCTTGTTTGGGTGAATCAAACAGCGATCAGTTTCCCTCCACCAGACCAGCTGGTGATCCTGCCACAAGTATACCATGAAAATGTACCTACTACCCTGCTGCTGCAGCCAGACCCACCAAAATATGTTCTGCCCTCTGTAGCTCTTCAAGGCTGACTGCTAATTAATGTAGCACTGACTAACCAAATTGGACTACTATGCTGAGCCTATACTCCTACTCCCAAGTCCAAAACTCTCTGAGAATGCAACAGGATTCCAGCGTATAGGGCAGAGCTCAGCAATACATTTTCCTCTGCAGTTCTTATCCCACAGTGGAAGAACTCAGCAAAAGGCTTGACGTGTGTAGCTTCACCCTTGGATTGCCTCCCTTTTCACTGTGCTCACTGCAGAAAAGGAGGGATCACACAGAAATGCAGAATTTCTGCGCAGTAATGCACAGCTTACAATGCAGGACTTGTTTCAGTGAATGGATTGACCACAGGGGAGGCCAGCAAGGTGGACAATGACAGCTGATGCTGTAGTTGTGCAAACTGAAGCAGACATAAAAGCAAGCAATACACAGGCTAAAAGAATAAAACTGTGTACTTGCAGGTACCAGGACCAACCACCCTAAGACAAGCAAGAACACTGTGGAGCAAAATTTCCAGAAACTTTGTGTCCAAGAAGGGCTTCTACACAGTTCTCCCTCCTCTGGCTACAAAAAGTGGTCAGAAATAAAGGTACCATTTTTGCCTGGTAAGTTTGCAGTAGCGAAGGCAGGAGTTTGATTGCCATTACTGGGACCTCATGGACAAGGTACATATGAGGACAAAATCACTCTCAGATTTGTTAACAACGGGTATTGCTGCTGGCAGGCACACCACAGGGAGAAGGATTAGATAAAGCACAGAAAACTGTCCCATCTTCCACCTTGTAAAAGAGCATTTAAAAGCCAGTGCAATGGAGCATTTATAACTACTGTGGGTGCACCAGGCAGTTTCAGTCTGCTGGCTGTGGTACTGGGCCTGGTTTGGAATGAAAAGAAATACTAAAATATAGTCAGACTATTTAATGGGTGGTATTTTATTTTATTCCATCTGAACAGTGTTTTGGTTTATCTTGCATTTAATTTGAAGGATTGAGCAGGCTCCCAATAAATACAAGGTAAGATCTACATGAGAAAAACATGTTCAAAAACCAAAAAACAACCCAACAACAACAAAACCCTTTCTTCTGCTGCTGCTGATAACAAGGCCTATTACTTCCCAGCCTGTGTTTGGTTTCAACAAAGTATAATCTCTCAGTTGCAAACAAGAGACCAAGACAGCTCTGACTAGAGCTACCCTATAAATGATTCTGTCCTCAATGTTTGTTCTGACTGGAGATGTGCCAAACTCCCTGCTCATGTGGTTAGGTACAGGTGGTGAATAGGCTTTTTGGCTGGTTCATGGGTAATTCACTGGTAGTTTGCTAGGGAAAGCCAGGTTTGCACCCCATGAGAAAACAAAACTCAAAAAAAACTTGTGTCCTGAGGTTAACATTTCAGTTCATCATAATTTACCGCTATTTAGACACAGCAGATGATGTTCCCAACCTTGTGGGTCTTTTTTTGTTGTTGTTGGGTTTTTTTTGTTTTTGGTTTTTGTTTTTTTTTTAAAGTAAAACAACTAATCTGAGCAATAAAGATTGCATGAGGTTATATGGACAGGTAGCATACAGGAAATCACCTGTCCTTGGCCATTGCCTCTTCCAAGCTCTTGATAACATTTCTCCCTTGACCTGCCCCAAAGCTGACAAAGACTGACAGCAAACTGGAGCTCCTTGGCCGTCCAAAGTGAGGGAGAGAGTCTCTGTTTAAACTGATGGGCTTGGACTGGCTGTGAATAAATTTAGTCTAGAAATGAAGAGGAGACAGAGATGTGGAAAAGTCTTCCAAACCAAAACAAAGAATGGGAATGATCTGAACAAATGCAGATGCCTAGAACAGAGCCAGGCCCTTTCTATTCAATGGAGAGAATGAAGCATCACTTATGAATCATCTCACCCTAATGAGGCATCCAAAATAGACCAGATGAATCACAGTCCAAAAACACCTATTTTTCTCTCGAGCTGTAAGAGCCCAAGGTAACTGGTACAGAGACATTTACACTGTAGGTGGTTAAAGTTAGGTAAGATGAATTTAAAAAAACAAAAAAATAGGTAAAGAAAAAATAATCAACAACAAATCCTTAAGAGTTTTTAGGTGCAACAGAGCATTTGTATGAAGATGATCACAAAAGGTAGAATTGAATGAGATGATGCAAGGAGTCCACTGCAGGTCGAATGGGACAACTCTTGCAACAATCTGTTAATAAAAAAACTTCCCTGATAGAAACTGTTTACAACTACTGCTATGAAAATACAGATACTTTCCTTTAAAACCAAAACAACAGTTCTCAGTTTATATTGGGGTAGAGAAGAACTGCAGCTTCCCTGTTAATTTGAATTTAAAGCCTAAAGATGACAGCATTTCTCTTCTGTCTTAATATTCCTGTATTGAACAGAGGTGAGTCAAGGGTTTTGTTTAAATAAGGAAGAAGCAGACACCTGTTCAAGAGTGATGGTTCTCTTTATGATCTTTTCCTCTAATTTGTCTCAAATATCCCCTTCCAAAACTCCTTTCCCCTTGAATAAAACCAAGTTTCCACATGGTGCCTCCTGCTACCGTTGCTGCCTCAAATCTCATAAAAACTTCACTATTGCTTATGAGAGGCTTCACTTGCCAAGACTAATGGGAAACAGTGGTAGGAGTGCATCCCAGCAGTGGATCCCAGTGCAGGTACCAGTTGACTGAGCCATAAATGGAGCCAGCTCACACAATCCCAAAGGTATGGGAACCTTCTCCCACCTAGGATAAGGTCTTGCTTGCCTGCTTTTGCTAGGAGTTAGCAGAATTAAATCCTACTTATGAGAGTAGTGTCTGGGTTTTTTTTATTTTATTTTTAGGGTGAGACAGCATCTGAGATCTGGTCTGTGTGTTCTGCCCTCGGTGTCTTTGTGTTGAACCTGACTCTGGTTCTGAAGGGCGAATTTTTCAAACAGCTTGAGAATTGTATTGTTTGAGAATCTATACCTCAATCCAAAAAAGACCACAATCACTCATGGAGGACCCCTGGGACAAACATCCCAAGCAGTCTAAGCTGTCACCTACAGAGGAGTGCTTTTGTTCAGAGTTTGGCATCATCACTAGGGCCAGCAAATCCTGAAACCCACGACTGAGTGATGTAATTTTTTGCCATGTTCCTTTCCTTACACATTTTCTCCTCACTCTGCTGTGTATCTAGTGTTGACAAAGGAATTTGTGTGTGCTGCCTGGCTTGTCCAGCATTTCAGATTTTCTGCAGATTCCCCCACACCTCTTTCATCTTTCACAACAGTGACCAGCATGCTCTGAGCATAGTTCCTTTCTGACTCCACCTGTTCCGAAAGCCACATGCTAGCATCAGTCCTGCCACAAATGAGATAATTCAAACACCAGGTTTTCATAGGAAATGGGATCTCTCTACACTTCCATCAAATTAAGGACCTGATTTATCTGAGCTGGCCTTCTACTAAATCATAATAATAATAATAATAATAATAATAATAATAATAATAGTAACGTATCACCTGGTACTCAAGGAAATGTGAAAACTACTTAGAAGAAGTCTGTCAAGGTTTACTGGATGCAGGTGGCTTCAGAGTATCAATTGTGTCTGTTCAAAATTTAAATTATAGTATCACCCATAGCCATCCATGCCCCTGGCATATGGGTAGATGCTCGTACATTACTCCTTTTAGTTCTCTCTTTCCTTTTTTTCTGAGCTCATCCCTGTCTTTACAAGGTAATCGCCTAATTTGGGGGAAACGTAACGAAAACCGGCTTCATGACTGAAGAAGCCACAAGATGGCACTATAGAGCAATTAAACGAGAACTCTGTACTGGAATCTGCTTTCCCCCTCGCCGGCGCAGGAAGGATGAGGAGCAGGAAACTGCTACTTGTAAGAGGGGACAGGTGTTTCGAGCAGCCTCCAACACAGCCACTATCCCTTCTGTTGACGGTCTCACCTGGTTAACTCTTACTAACATTTCCAAGATATCAAATGAAAGCCCTTCAGGAAGCAGAGGAGAGCACGTGCCTCTTCAGCTAGGCTTTGCTAGTGTTATTTTCCTATTAGTACGCTGCTTTTTTTAGCCCTTCTCCACCCCCCCACCCCACCCTTTATTCAGAAGTGTGTGCTCATACTGGTTCTATTCTTTTCGGGGGGTGGGGGTGGGGGGGAGGGTGTGGCAGATCAATC
>VXBB01018809.1:75898-90392 GCA_013399915.1 Illadopsis cleaveri
TTTTTTTTTTTTTTTACACATGCACACATCCAGATAAGATTTAATTTTGAGCTTTTCTACTGAACTAGCAATCAAAAAGGTCTTACATCTTGGAACAGAACCTGGGCTACAAAATGAGCAAATTGCTCACACCTCCTTCCCTTCATAAGATTTTACCGTGAGGATTGGATCTTCCTTTTGCCAAAAACTGGATTCAGGCCCCAAGAGACACTAAGGGGGAAATCTTCAGGCTTAAAAAGCGATATTTTCTGCCTCTCCTCATAACTTTAAATCTGCTTCTTCTCTAGATGGATAATGGTGTGCAAGCATCCAGAGTGGAAGCAGAGAGAAGCAGATACACATCTGTCAGGGATGGTCTGTGCACATTTATCCTGCCTCCGTGCTGGGGCATGGATGAGATGACCTCTTGAGGTCCCTTCCAGGTGTACTTGTCCATGAGTCCATGATTAATTGCCTTCATGATCTGCAGTTTATCTATCCAAAGAAATAAGCCTCAAAATCTCCTGCAAATACATATCCTCTGGGCTAGGTGAAGATATTGCCCCTCCATCCTTGGAGTGTTGCACCCTAATTTAGACTCCACAGACAAGACATGTTCCTACTGGTCCCTGCAGAAAGGTATAGCCTTTCACACCCAGCAAAAGAATTAAAGAATAAAGCTGATTTACTTCAGTAGAGAAAGGAAAGCAAATGTAGGCTTTAAGTGAGGAAGAAAATTTCTGTACTCTGCTTCCTCAGAAGACAAAGATGGGAAACAGGTAACTGAATCTTGGTGAGGATTGCTGATGCCTTATTCTAGTCTCCCAGTGTAACATCTCCACCAGTACATGCAGAATTAATGTGTCACTTCCTGGCACAATGAGATATGGCATGGCAGAGAGTACCACCATACCTGCAGGAGGGGAACCACAGCTGAGATGACTGTGACCCCTTATTATTTTTCAGTCAGAGGGTATCCTTTGCTGACACTGAAGTGATGCTCATCCATGTGAGGATGATTTTCTCTAACTTGTTCATGTTCATCCATATAAGGATGGACATGGAAAATGGCAGACATATTTTGTCAAAGTGGGCCAAATGAAGAAGAAATGAAAATAGTAAAAAGGAAGGCATGATAACAGGGAAGGAGGGGGTTGGAGAGAAAGCTAACATGGATGTCTTAGGAAAGACAGATATGAAAGTGGCAACTTGTGCCTATCTGGAGATACAAACCTGAACACCTCCACCTGAACTACCAGATATCTCTGTCCTATTTTTCTCAGGTAATTATTTAACATTGAGATTTATTTAACCCCAAACTCATCTTTTTCTCTTAACAGTCTGTTGTGGATCAGCACAATAGAGACTGTTGTAACACTGACATATGTTCAGGTATAACCTGTCCAAAGGGAATTTAAGATGCCTTCACTCTGGCAGGGGAAGTTTGTAAGTAGAAGAGAGGCTCTTTCTGGAAACTGGTCATGCAACACTAATTTGCTGAAAGGGTTCCTGGTTAATCAACACAGTGTATAATAAAGATATTCAAGAAGTAATGTGGCATTTTTAGGTAGGTCAGATCTAGGATATGAGGACTTTATATTATTCTACCTTTTCAAGACATGACAAAAATATTAGAGGAAGTTGGTTTGGTATTATACTTTCTGTCCCTTCTGAATCATCAGAAATCAAACTGAGCTAAAAATCAGTAGGGATGAGATTTAACTCAGTAAACATAGATACCTGTACCAGTATATCTCACCTACGCACCCTCAACTCCCTTGCTAGACAAACAAGAGAATTAGACATTTCCATGCACTTCGGCAATTTATTTCTTCCTAACATATGTATCTAAAACAGAGATATGGGAATTGCATTTAAAAAAAGGAATCTTATTTCATACATTGACTGTAATGGGAACTTAGAGCAAACAGTTCAGACAGAGATTTCTAAAGCTAGATCAGGTTTCAAATTTGTAAGTTACAAATAAAGAAAAAAATATTGAAAATATTCTCCCTTTCTACATAGTTTATCAGGAAAACTGTCATTTTTGTGGTTCATTTTCTTAAGAGCTATAGAGCAGAAGTATGTTTTTAAACTGAGTATTTTCTGGTCTTATGCAAAATCTCATGATTTTAGCTTTCTATTTTTAAACTCATCTCTCCTGACCAATTTTTCATTACCTTTCTTATTTCTCTCATTTTCTGTGTCTCCTTCCAACAATCTCACCACTTGTTTCTCTACATTCTTTTAATCTTGAATACAAAGAGCAGGTTGATCCCAGCTCTGGCCCTGGAAATGTCAGGCTGAAAATGTTACTCTTGGAGTGATTTGCATGCATTACAAAGTGACAGGTGACAGGAGCACACAACCTCGGCTAATAGATGATTAATGATGTGATGTTGGCCAGCACTGTTGACTCGTTTTCCTGCTCTTCGGGAAACTTCAAAGGCAGCTGGCATTTCTATTGCCTTGTGACAGGCTCATAGGTGAGTGTAATTGTTTAGTCTGTATGTGCATGGTGTAGAAGGAACCGTGGGCATGTTCATGGAGCACATTTTTCTCTGTGTGTGTGTGTGCATGAGGCAATTTGTAGGGCTATATGCATGAGCTCCTGTGCGCTTCTGTGTGCATAAGAGCTCCTCATATACAAACTGCCTGGTTTCTGCGAGCTGCTGAGAGCATCATTATCCAGCTACTATATTCTGAATAAAATACCATGGCCCATTTGGGGTTACAGTCTAAAGGAATGAGGGAAACTCACTGGAATTTTAATCTGGATGGAGAAAAATCAGCCCTAAAGTAAACAGTATGTTTGGAAAGGAGCCCAGTAAATAGCAATCAGAACAGGATTAGAAATAGGTCAAGGCTGTAAAGTTGGATCTTTTTTCACACCCATTTTTTTTTTCTTTTTTCTCAGCAAAATTTGGGAGAGTTGAGGTCATTAAAGAGATTAAGGCTACTTCAAATTTTAAAGCCCACCCAGATTTCAAAGCATAGCCTCACTTCTGATGCATACATTATAAGTCTGGAGTTCAGCTGAAGAAGTATTTGGAGTTTTCTAGAAGAATATTCTTAGGCAGAATCCTCTCAACACATATAGAAGCCAATGTTTGGATTTAAAATCCTTGCACTCAGTAAAGGTGAAGGAAATCTCATTTCCTACTCGACACATGAACACCTCTGCCTTCTGCCCTGGGTTTCCTATTCCCCAGCCCACTGTATTCATGAATCTCTTTCAAAGTTACTCAACATTAGTGGAAAAGCAAGGAAACATACTGTAGGTGAGGGTCAGGGTTTACCGTTGTGAACAAGGATCAGCCAAATCAGCCTCTTTTTTAAACAAAAATTAGTAGTTGTCTGAATCAAAACCCTGCATCAAAAGGTGTGTGGTTTTTTCTTCAGATGGAAAATGAAAAGTCTGAAATTTGAGTGTTCTTTAAACCAACAAATTTCTCAATAGCCAATAAAGCATGAAGCTGCAGTAGTATAGAGCAAGGAGGTAAGGAGAGTTCAAAACAAACAGGTTTTTTCCTTCCTTCTTTGAAAAGCTGTCATTTGGGAAAGCACAATGCAGATGTCAAAAGCTGAAAATGCATATTCCTAAAACCAGAGACAAATGGCCAGAGGAGGGCCTGAAAGGTTTGTATCTTCTGTTGATTGAAAGGGTAACAGAGAAGAGTCCTTGACTGAGATAAATCTTCCTGCACATGTAAAATTAGATTTGAAAAGTCCTCAAGAAATCAGCTAGGTTCTGGGCAAGGAACCTGTCCTAAGCAATTGAAGGCCATGCCTGAGCTCTGAGTGAGCCAAAGCATAGGATACACTCAACAAAACAGCTGGACCCAGGACAGATTTGAGCCTATGTCTGAATGCTTGCCTGAGACCCATCCTACAGTGGTTTCGTATCTCTTTGACACCATGGGGAATGGGCAACCTGCTCTTAACTTGAAGTGAAGGCTTCAATGCTTCTGAAACCACACTTTTTTGTTGTTGTTGTTGTTTTTGTTTCCATTGCCTCATGGATGGTTCAGTTTGTTAACTCAATCCAAAGACTTGCCATGCCCACTTCACTCTTCCCAGCCCTCAGTAACCCTTCAATTCACAGGACATCACCCACTCCAACTCAGACGGTGCTTCCATCAGGGCAAAACATTAAGTGCCAGGACACCAGAAAGCAGAGAAAAAGGAAAGAGCTAGTAGGCTTTGATCTATTTCAGACCTGTCAGATTAAGTAGGTCTGGAGGTTTGGGTGATGAGGCTTGTGCTTCATGCTTGCTTAAGCTGAATTGCCTTGGAGAAAGCTGAACATTCCCTCATGGTGAAGTCTGTGTCACCCCACCTTCCACCTACAAGCAGCAGTAGAAAACACCTCAGCACTATGGGCTTGTGAAAATACCAGTTCCTAATCTGTGATATTTGTGATACTTATTTTGCAGAATTACAGGTTGACCTGGGTAGAAGCTAAAGACGGATGTTGTTTCTAATGCTCCTGGAAATGCACGTCATTGTATCTTAATCGAAGTCTATTGAATAACATATGTACCCATGACTTTGTGTGTCAATATGTCCAAGGTCAGTGCCAGAGTGACAGAAAAATGGCAACAACCAACTCACAAAAATAATTTCTTTAACTTTTTAGAATTGCTATGGAATATAGAAATATAGATACTATCATGGTAGAGACATAGGTGCATATATACAAATATGAAAAAAAAGGACAAATATGAAGAAAAAGACAAAGAGACCTGGCCATTCTACAGTACTGTTGATATTTTATGTGATACATTAACTAGTTCCTTGTTACTTAGCCTTTTGAAAAGCTGCTTTGAATACTTTCCCCTTGGTTACTTATAAGTATTAACTTCAGGCACCTGTACCATGCTGTTAACTTTAAAAGCCTGAAAAGTTTAAACTACAAAAATCAGCTTTCTTCCAAATGCACATTGTGAAATCCAATAATTTCCAAGAACAGTTTTAAAAACAGAAAGAAATCAAGATGGAAGTTTCTGGCTCACAGTTACTTTTTTTCCCTCAACACAATCAAGAATTTGCCTTTATTTTACCCTATTATTTTAAGCAAAATTTGAATGGCAGCACTTTAGATGACTGACTGGTTAGTTTATTTTATTTTTCTTCCAGTGCTTGTCCTGAGCACAGGAGACAGCTCTGATTCCACACAACCTTGCTGGTTGCCATTAAGAATGGAAATTTGCAATTCAAATTAAATTGTCTTAAGGACCTTTCTGGCAAGCATAAAAGAGAGAATTTTAGTGGGAAGTTGGTAACTGGTGATTGCTACTGACACTTGCAACAGTGCCAGAGTCACTGGTCATCCACAGAGTTGTGGCCACCTCAGGGTGAAATGTACTGACAGCAGCAAGTCCCAGTCCTGCTGTTTAAAGGCATCAAGGGTTCTGGCATGCCCTCAGTGGAATCAAGATTAACAATTTATACTGTACAGCAGCTGGGTACGTAAGGAACAGTAATTTCTTTCAAAGCATTTCTATGCCTGTTAGAATTAGAGAGTTTCTGTTGTGCTCTAAGACCGAGAAGCTTTCTTTTCCAAACTCTTCTGCTGCTGTGGCTTCTGCAATTTCAAGATTGAAAGTGGCAGCACTGAAAACAATGGGTTACAAGCTCTGGAAACTCACAGAAAGAGAGATGCAACATTCTAAAGTTTATCCTGTGATCTCAATCACAACTTCATGCAGCTACATCCTCTACAACCCAGCTTCAAAGGGCTGCCAAAACGCTGCTCATGCCTGCTAGACAGTGTGTGTATCTGATCAATCCATTTGATTTGTAGGTTAGACTAAGCCTCATAGTCAGACCCAATGATCTCACTGCTGCCAGCATGAATGCAAAATACTTTGAGCGAAAACAAGGGGATTGATCTAAAAGGACGCAGGTAATTTAGAGCAGAAGTTGGGCTTTTGTGTATTAATTAAAAAGTTTGCTGTAACCTATGGGACACATCAACTCTCTTGCAAAGGTTGTCATCTCTGTGCAGCCAGCCATTTGTTTTGTTTGCTTCTGAGAGAAACTTGATTTTTGTGATGGGCTATGCCTTTTGCTACTATGTCCTCTGGGAGAGAGGTCTGGTCAGATGATTAACATTATCTTCTCTCTTAAACATTACATTATGAAAATTGGGCAGGTTTTTTTTAATAGCAACTGACTAATTAGCCCCACGTCTCATCTCAGCTGTCAAAAATCTCTGTTCATTGACAGTTTACTTTAAGTGGTTCAATTAGCATAACAAATGACTCACCAAAAGTTCTGTAGGCATCCTATTGATTAATGTCATTTATCTTGCAAACCAGCAGTAGATGTGTGAGTTGCTCCTAACAATTATTATATACATTTATACATGTATATAATAAGTGCCTCTCAGAGAAGCAATGCAATTTAGATGTTATTTGTAGACATTTATTAGCAATAAAGGTCTTTCATCAGCAGCAATAAGATGGATGATTTCCCAGTTAAGAACCAGGTAGGGCACAGGGCTGTGTTTCCCTGCACATCACACTGCATGCAGGCAAGTGATACAAAGAACAGAAATTTCTATGAGCATGTGGTCAGACTGAGGAGGATAGAGACTGATCAGGAGCCACAGAGTCCGTATTTTTGACTTTTTCCTACTGTTTGCACAAGATTTTCAGGACATTGGTATATATTCTATTAACACTGCATTATATAATTTTTTGTTCATGCTTTTCATGTTCATGTTTCATGTTTGGGTAGTGCACAGAAAAGAAAAGGGCTGAGTTATTCCGTTTCAGCTTCAAAGACTTGCCTTGAAATTTTTGGTCCTAAAACTTATGTGATTTTGAAGGCCCAGTGTCCTTAGCCCCCATGGCCAGAACTGCTAGCAGATCAAGGTGCACAGTGCAGCAACAGGGCAGCTAATTTTCTATTTTAACAGGACCTTTAACTAGAAACAGCAGTACTGGGCATGTGAGGGAGAGTGAGGGTTTTCCCTCTCAGCTCTGCCACTCACCTTTGGCACTCACTTTGGTCTTACTTAATCCCCTCTCTCCATTTTTTTCCATTCACTTTGATTTTATCCATGCTGCTCATGAGGTCTATGCAGTCCTTGCTACCAGGACAGTCCCTCACTGAATGTTCATGCAGTGCCTTACCCTACAAGAGGTCAGAGCCTCGGAAACCCCCATGGTATAAAAATGCAACATTTCACCACAGAGCAAATTGCAGGTATTCTCCACTGGAGGGGAAAATGGTCTCCCTTCAGTTAGAGACTCTGATCAGATTACAATGTTCTGAAATTTCTGCAGAAAGATGTTTTCTGCCAATGAAATCAGAGATGGCCATATGATACACTGAAAGGCATTAGCATGGGTGGCTCTGTAATCATCGTGAAAAAGTATGTGTGTGTTTCAGTTGTTTCAAAGTACTTCTCTTAGAGGAAGAAGCTTTTATGACTGAACTCTTTAATAAGGGCTCTTTCCCCCAGTCTCAAGAGGGACAGTGCAAGCTTTAAAGAAAGTACAGCAAGTGCTCTCACTACTGAAGCCACTAGGACTATATTTTATAAAGCAATATTAAAGAAATACTGAAAGCAGAATAATTTAATCAGATTCATGAAATCAAATACCCCCAAGACAGTGATGAAGATGCAGCTCAACAGGTACTGGCATTTCATTCCATAGGAAGAGGAAAATTCATCAACTCCTTTTTTTTTTTCTTCTTTTTTTTTCCTCTTTTCTCTTTATAGAAGTAAAACTTGACACTAAATAAAACTAAAGCCAAATAACCCTAGGACATGAGGATTAGTGCAAAGGCACCTTGGGCCTATGTTCAGTTACACTCTGTCTCTTCTTGTTTCGGAGCTGGAAACTATTCATTACCAGAGAGTTGAATCTTTTCTTTCTTACTTGCATTAAGTTGCCATGACTGCACTCTCTTCTGGTAAAGGGCAGCAGAGCAGACCTTTATCCCAACCTGGGGTCTCCTCATGCTTCAGACTAGCATTAACAATAATTTATGAAATCATCTTGAAAAATTAGCACAGGAAGAATGCTCTAAGACTTGAAATTTAGTGTTCCCATATGTCCTAATTTTCAAAAATCTCCTGCGAGGAAAGAGAGTTTAGATTTTGTTCTTTTATGCTGTTACTCATACACTCAGCTGATGGCTTTCTCAGAGTTGTTGCAGGAGCAGTGTTTTTGTAATTATATAAGTGTAGGCTATGAAAGTGAGGAGTAAGCTGACTTTGATAGCAACTTGCAATATTAACTAGGAGATCTTGCGAAAAGCTCTTGGAGGAGAAAAAGGTACAAATCCTCAGCATCTACTGTGGTCTCAATAAAATAACAACTGAGCAACAACTCAGAGTGTACATACCCTTCAAATATCTCTGGAGAAGTCAGCCCATTCTCATTTGTCAGATACATAACTGAGGGATGAATTCAGCTCACTTAAACGGGACCAGCAAATTTCAGACATCAGGTTTGTTCCAGGCATCTCTACTTGCTGTATCATCAATGGGGAGTCAAGTGCCCCATGCAGTCAATCATTCTGTGCTGAAAGAGGAGGCATCAACTGGCGTACAAAGGTGTCTGTGTCTCCCTACTGACGACAGAGAGAGCTATCCGAGTACCTTCCCTTTTACTAGCACTGCAATTAGCTGAGAAGATTCCCATCCAGCTGTCTTCTCCAAAGTAATACAGGAGAAAGTGGACAGTAGAGAAAATGATGCCTTCAGTTCACCAGGCAGAAGTGCTGTGCAGAGGATCACCCTTCTTTTTCATATGGGCATCAAATTGACTCTTCAGTGAGAGAATGGAGTTGAAACACCTGATCTTTGTGCCTGAGGTCTGGGTGAATGCAATTCATAAGGACTAAGGTAATCTGGAGAAGCTGAGCAAGTACAGAAGGACGAAACATTTAGGCAGTGCACGATCCTGACAAGTGGCAACAATATCCCTGAGACGGATTTTTGAAGAGTATGGAGAGAAGAGCATTCAGTTTATGATGCATATTTAGCAGCTAAAATATAGCAGCAGCATTGTCCTCTCCTGCCTCATGGCTTCTTTCTCCAACAAGGCCATCATAAATTCTGCCTTGAGCAAAGCAGAACTGATTGGACTCAATTTATTCTTCTTTAAAATACACACACAAACACATTCACTAGGGAAAGATATAGAAGTTCCAGGAAAGAGCCGTAACTCAATTGCCATTATAGAACAGAAAGATAATTAAGTAAATGTTGGCAGGGGATAGCATTGAATGACTTTAGCAGAATGAGTTCTTCCTTGCTTTGCCCTTTGCAGAAAGTATACTGCATTCTCCAGAGACCCCACCCTAAATTGCTTTGGATAGCTTTCTCTTCCCTGAAGGAAATCTGAGAGAACAGGGCTGGAAGGGACCTCCAGAGGTCGGTTTCCCTCAGTTCAAAGCAGGATCAACTCAAGCTAAGCTGGTAAAGATGGTTTACTCTGCTGAGGGGCAGGAGGTCAGCCTGTATCCTGTATAGGTATGCAGTTAACCCTTCCCATATTGCTACTTGGAATTTAGGAGGATCCAGGTAACATCTAAATCACTTTGATCTGCAGTTTGGAGCAAAGAGAAGCATTTTAGAGATAAATTAATAAAAAGTGAGGCATAAGTAGACACCCTGAAGTGTAACTGGGTTCTGTTAGTACTTGAGTATCAAGAGTATAAGGGATCCAGGAGCTGCAGTTACTAATTTGTTCCAAGGGCAGATAAATAGCAGCTCTGCTTTTTATTTATCCCATGTGGTGATCCACTGAGTTTGTAGACTTTGGCATATTTTATGTCTGAAATTTTTCATGAGTTTATAGCCAGACAATAAGTTAACAGAAAAAGAAAAACAAAGACTCATCACTGTAAATCTTATAAGACTGTACTTTTAAAACTAGACTATGAGAAACAGGACATGTGATAAGAAAAGAAAAAAACCAGAACAGTAAAATGTTAAATTAGCATGTTCATTCTTGTTGAGGTAGGTAGGTTTCAAGTTGGAGACCTTCTCTTTAATGTCAGTAGGTTTTGGACAATGCATTTCTCCTTTTTGACTTCATTGAAAAAAAGAATCGTGTTCAAAATGCTATGTGTATAAAACATATGCAGCCGCCTCTAAAATCTAATTATTTTAAATCAAAATCTTTGAAATATTTTATCTTGCTGTCTATCATGGAAGGTTATTTGAGCTTCTTGGTAATGAATCTTTGTCTAAAACATATTTGGCAATCTTTGCATAATCATGTCACTATATGTCATAGACTATACCTTCAAGAATCACCACATGATGTGTGAAATGAAGCAAAAATAGCAGATATCCTTAGAGTGACTTTGGTAAAACAGTGCTAATTTTTCAACCTTCAGAATGATCAATGTAATCTGAAAGTTTCAAACACATGAACAAAAATATCTTTGAGGGGAAACAGAGATGTGTAAGTGGGCTGTTTTCATTTAATAGGAAAGTTAGCCGAGAGAAATTTTGGGCTGTCACCAAAACTGAAAGGTATCGTAAACTTGGGATGAGAAGAAATATTTCATGATTGCACAATCACAGGCATTTCCAGCCTTGCATGACATCTTTAAAGCTGCATTTTGTGTCTTAGGGTTTATTATGACAGCACCTGTTTAAAAAATGATTTTTCCAACCATGCTGTCCTTTGCTCATATGGGAAAGAGAAGATGATCAATAAAAAAAATGCATCTGAATCAGAAAATATAAAAGCATAAGTGTCGTGCTTATCCAGAGCACTGGCTAAAACACAGTAAGAAGAGTGTGTGTTTAGCATATGATTAATTTAATCTCTGTCAATTGGAATTTTAACTGTGTAGTATTTAGTTTAACCTAATCATTCCAACTCCTTCCATGACCAAATAAAAACATGCACATATCTCCGAAGAGAATTTTTTTTTCTTAGTCTTATTTTCATAATGTATAAGGCAAACTTTATTCTGTGATGGTCCTTTTTCTCCATTGTCTATAGGAAGGTTTAGATCACCAGATTAACTTTAGCACCTTACTTCCAGACATCTAAAGTTTGTGTGTGTTGAATGTAATCCAGTAAGCGCTCTCATTTTAGGTTGAAAAGGGCAAGATAACAATGGTTGAAAAGCAGATGAAAAACCATATATGTTTTGTTTAAATACAATATTGGAGAAGAGAGATGACCTTAATATAATTTATGATTTATATTTTAGTGCTACCAGGAAGCTTAAGCTGCCTAAAGACTCCACAATGTAAGCAGAGATGAATGGATAGGAAAGGATGGAAAGTTACAGGAACTATAGTACTGAGATTAAGTGACTACATGAAGGTCACAATAGATGAACACTTTTTTCACCTGTGTATTATGAAGGTACAGATAGAGACAGTGCAAAAATGGGCAGCTGAAGAGGAAAAGGAGAGTTGTGCACACACCATTATATTTCCCTAAGGATTTGAATATAAGCAGTTTTCATTAGACAAGACACCTGAGTTAATTCTATCAGGCTCCTTCTGTAGTTATCTCACAAAATAATGGCACTTCTTGAGAATAAGTCAAATTGCCAAGGGACTGGGTTGCAACCTGAATGAAACCTAATACTGACTCCAGTTAGAAACTCAGAGTCAAGTTAGATGAGAAGAAAGTCTTTATGAAGATTAGATGAATCCATAAACGAATGATGCAATGGGAGTCTCCATAATTTGAGAATCATCCTGTGGATGAACAGGCTTTGGGAACAATCAGAGCTTTGCCACTGATTTCAGCAGAATCTGTATTTTACTCATATTGGAGAATCCCAGAGGAGGTGCTTTGGAGTTTACAGATAGGATTGCCACGGGTTGTCTGATCTTGGGACAGGCATCTAAAGGATGAATAGGACATCTACAGGTGGTCTAGGTTTCAAATAATCTTCTAGGAGAATCTAGCAGATGACCTCTGTATCTGAGGCTCATCTATCATAATTTCTTAGTAAAGAAGAAATGAGGGACAAGATCTGCCAAAAATACATAAGATGGATCAGCCAAATTGCTTCTAAATGGTACCTTGGTCAGAAAACTCCACAGGGGGCCAGCAGCCAGCTGCACTGCACTATAAACTAAATGTTACTGTTTTGGAAAAGAGTCAGTGGCAAGTTATTTGCATTAAACGATTTTTTTTTTTTCTTTTGTTGTCCTTGTTGCTGGTTTTGTTGCTATTTTTGGCTAACACAGAAATGCATCAGCATGTGAAATTTACAGAGCATGTGCCCAGTTGCTGATTTCCAGTACAATTTTTGTCTCCATGCTTAGAAATTTTGCTCCCAAAAGGCAGGGAGGCGGGGGAGAGTAGCAGGGTAGAAGTGGTGATAAGAACCCAGAAAACCAAATCAGACAGAGAGACTATCCAGAACCACAAATGGTTTCCATTTTCCAACATTTTCTTTCTAATTCAAGAATACACAGAAAACTGTGAATTATGAGTGCCTGTGGTTCTCTTGCCTTGGAAAGGAGAACAGAAGATGGAACAAAACCTATGTTGAAAGCCACTGAACTCATAAATATGAACTGGGGACTGGAAGAAAATTTAGCCCAGGGATTCATGGATCTCGTCATGGTCTAGAGATGCTTTCAGCATATGTCTAGTGTGCAGCAGGGTCTGGCAATTTTCCTAGTATTTAGGCTGCTTTTGGAACTGCTGCTCTCCAGCACGTTTGTCCTGGAGGATGGTTTTCACTGATATGGTGGGATGAAATTCCTATCTAAACACTTGCAGGTGTAGGTAGGGATGGATCTGGCCAGAAACCTGGTTGCTTGCCCAGAGAAGAACATCGCTACGGGGCAGCAAAATGGTTCTGCCCCTCAGCCTGCCTGCTCTCACCTAGGGACAATTTGGGTGTGCTGAAAAAATGTTACACTAATTCTGCATCTATCACTATTCAGGACTGCAAAGGTAAAGAGGAAAATCAGTTTTTTCAAGGATCTGCCCCCAGTTCCCTTCCTTCCCTGCTGTGACAGAAACAGCCTTGCCAAACTCAGCCTCTAATCCTTGGACTGGAAGACACTTGGGTGCTTCCAAGTGTTGTTTCTACAGATGTTTTTCACATACCCAGACACACACGGATTTATGTGTAAGTGCAATCACAAAAACATGTGGAATGGTTGCTGTAAGGATAATTGTACAGGTGGTTGTCTACATTAACACACATCACACATCTGGATGCAAATGAATGTATTAGAAAGACAAGCAAATACAACACAAGATTCAGAAAAGTTAAGGCCAGAAATATGCAAAATAATGATCCAAGATAGTTTTTCTGCCTTGCATTAGCCTGTCATTATTATCTAAAGCAACCTCTGCTAGGATGCACAAGATGCTGAAATCATACAGTATGATGAGAAAAGAAACAAGAACAAACCATGAAATATTTAATATCCTCTAGCGGCACTGATGCAGTCTTTAAGCATAGTGCATTAACACTGTTCACTATGCCTCCTAACTCAAGTGGCCATAACTAGACCATGGGAGAAAAGAGGTGAACTGTTTTACAGTCCTTTTGTACTGAAAAAGCCCTAGCTGAACCAAGGTTTGGCATCCTCCTTGAAGCAATATGTGGATTGATCAGTGAATTCAGAGAAGGGTGAGTTAGAAGCTGAGAGAACACTATCCACAAGAAATAGTTGAAAGAATTGTTCCTCCTTAGAGTGCAGAATTAAATAATGAGTAAAGGTATGAAAATAGTATTAAAGCACATAATTGAGAAAAACCTTAGCTCAGTTATGAAGAAGTTGTAGTTAAGGCATCAGATGATTTTGGCCATGAAAGATTACATGTTTTAGGGTAAGATAGCTCCTGTCTTCCTGCGATGTCATTTTCATTCTGCTGTTTGTGGAACATGTTTAGCCAACACCCTTAATTTTTGTGTGTGATGATGAGAACAGTTTCCAGGCTTGAGACCATTGCCTGAAATACAAGTGATTAATAAATCATGCCTTAACTGTCAGGGTATCTTCTTTTTGATACCTTTTCCCTGAGTGTGTGCCACTTGCCCCAGTGAGAAATTCTGGTAATCTGTGAATCTCTAATTTAACTCAACAGGATTGTACACTTGTTCTTACATAAAAAGCCTTACCAGGATACCACTGAATTTATTTTGGACTGATGTGTGCAGCATGGACATGGATCTGTATTCTATTTGTGATCCTTTGCCCCACAGAGAGGGTATAAGGAGGAACTCATATCCAAGAATCAAGAGCTACATTTTAGATACCCTGAAAATGACAAGGATTCCTGCACTCTTTTACCAAATTCATGAAATGTTTGACTCCTTGAATAAAATGATGGTCACCAAGTTTGACATGGATTCATTTACTACCTTTTAAAATGTTCCTACAATCATCCATGGCTTTGGATGCCTTACACAGGAAATGCTGCTGGAAGAATTTGGTTGCCCTTTAGATTGATTTTCTTGGGTTTGTTTTGTTTTGCCTTTTTTCTATGCAAGTTCTAAATCCCAACCTTTCCTCAATTTTTTTTTTTTGTTGTTGTTTTGG
>VXBB01018809.1:101786-118917 GCA_013399915.1 Illadopsis cleaveri
TTTGGTATTTGACTGCTGAGCTCCAGCTTTGAAAGGCAGGTCTTCCCATCCTGCCATTTAATCGTGAGAAGGTAGACAGCATTTCACAATTCAGATCCAGAGTGGTATAGAGGTCCTGGGAGGTACCTGAAAATCTATACCCAGAAAACATCTGAAGAAAATGTCTCTGCTTATCTACAGCTGCATGTATATAGGGGGTTTTGTTTCATTTTATAACAAGATATATTGGGTAACTGGGAGCATTTTATTAAAGAGAAAAGTCTGGGTAAAGCGAGCAAACTATTCACTGCCAAAATTTACCCAGAAGTACCTGTGTAATTGAATTTGGCCAGCTCTAGCAAGATATTTGATTTTCTATAATTGGATTGGCTAATGGGGGAAGAGGGTGGGGAGAGGGAGGAACTGGAAAGTTATCTATCTCCCTTGACAAAATGATCCAGTGAGTTGGGAAATTTCTCTGCCCTCAGGGAAAGAAGGGGCAGATAAAAACAAGAAAACAAAGCAAGTGATAGACTGAAGCAAGAGGTAGAGCTGGAAAACAGGGGTTAGTCCATGGCTCTGCTACAGACTCCTGAGATGCTTGTGGGCAAGTCATTTAATCTTCCCATGCTTAAATTCTCCACTCTATGCCTGTCTTATTTCATATTTTGAGTTCTTCGGGTTGCAAGTGCCTTGTGTGCTAGCAAAAAGCCTGACTGAATAACCAAAAGCCAGTAAGTGTATGAGGATGTAGATAAGAGTTTTTGAAGGACTCTCACGTGTCCAGAATACATCTGTTTCTACCACATCATTGCAGACACATTGAGTTAGAGGACTTGGGCGATTTATTCTGGGCATTCAGCAATCCTGGACATACCTGGAGTGTGCAACTCTGCTCTGCTCTGTGGGTGTGTATCTGGCATGAAGTGTCCTGAGGTTTCCTTTCAGCTCATTTTCTATGGTGATGGATGCCATGCTCCATCAGTAATGATAGTAAATATTTTCAAGGAATAAGACCAGTTCTACTGGATCCGGCTAAAGTTTCTCTCATCAAAGATGGAGCATAGGGCAAAAGTAGGTAAGAAAGATTATATTTATCCTAAATAATCTCCTAAACTCCGATCATTTTCAGCTCTGATGGTTCTTGAGATGCAGCCTGTGTATAGCAGCCTTCACTGCATTCTTACATTCATCCTGCATGCTGGACCCATGATAAACAGGGAAAGCAAAGCAACCTCACCTTATTACACAGCTGTGTAGCTGCCAAAAACGAAACTCTTAATAATATGGACCCCAAACTTGTCACCACAGCAAGATCAGATGGGATGGGAGAAAGATTTAATCAAGAGGATAGAGATAGAGACAGATATCTTACCTAAACCCTCCCCATCTGTGTTTACAAAAGTAATACTTTTATACTGGTGTTATGAATATACTAAGTTTGGCGGTATTGTGACAATTTTGGATAACAATATCTAAAAATACTCTATTGCCATCCTTATTCTTCATTAAAAATGCAACATTTTCATTTTAAGGGATTTTAAAATGTTTAATCAATCTTCTTTAAAACATGAGATAGATTTAAAGCCAAGACAGAATAATATCTTTGGTTCTTGGACACAACTCTAGAGTGAAATGATTGCTAGAGTCCTTTTTAGTAAGTAGAGCTACGTTTTCTAAAAAAATTAAGTTAATATGATCAAGTTGTGTGTGTGTTAACCTATGACTCTTTCCTGATTACATTATTGCATGATTCAGCTGAACAGAATAAATTCTATTTTGCAGATAGATGAGCTATTAGAGTGAGGATTGTAAAACTTTTTGAAATTAAAATAGATGGAGGAGGAAGAAAGAAGAAGAACACAAACCTAAATCTTTCTTTAAGATTTAATGACGGTCTTCTTCTAAAAACAACCTGTTGTGAGGGCTGGTTTTACAGCCTTTCAAAAATGCATCCTGGGTTACCCTTCATACACCAAGCCTTGCCTGCCTGCACTTTGTAGGAAATTGTACCCTCCAGTATCAATATACATGAAGGCAACTTCCTTAATCAGTTTAAAAGCCTTTTGAAAATGTATTTTGTGGGTGTCTCACTACCTGAATCTTTTATTTATGGCCTTGTACTGGGATGGTCATTTGAATTTTTGTTGTGAGTCCGTATTTTATTATGCATTTTATTTGTTTTTTATTGAAGACTTTCTGAAGCACTAAGAAAGATCCTGGGCAAGTGATTGAATAGAAGCAAATTCATTTCAAAACCCCTCCCTGATTTTTCATCCTCTTCCCACTGCAGATATGTGCACATCTAGATTTTGGCCCTCTATTTCATAGCATACACTACTACATTATTTTCATCTTCTATGAAAACCTAGCAACTTCTGTTATTAGTAAGAACAACCAGCCATCACAATGCTAATAGATGTTATAGGAAGTGTAGTAAGTCTATTTATTTATTTATTATTGAACCTGAAGAAACATAGGAGCCACCTTATTTTCCTGAAAGTTTGGGATTGGTTTTCCCATCAGATTTCTCTCTGTAAAAGAAATTTAATAAAAATAAAGTAAACATAACTTAAAGATTTTTTAGAAACTTTCCAATTACAGAGAAGATAATATTGGGATCATGCTTTCTCCCTTTTTTGAAAAGGAATCCTTAATAAAATTACCAAAATTCTGTGGGCGAAAAAATACATTTTTCCTCAAAAGTGAGTGGAAGAACAGTGTGTTCTGTTTTCTGATTGCTTTGTATTTTCTTCTGCTGTTCCACATATACTGGCAATTCTTCAAAATGGGCTATTCCACAGACAGATGAAGTTACAGTGTCCAGGTCCATAAAGATACTTTCCACTCAGACTTCTGGCCTATTCTCACTTTCCTTTGGAAACTGATGAAAGGTAAAATCTTAAAGGAAGCCAATGATATGTTCCAGAGCTTTTTACTACTGACTGACCAAGCTACAGAGTAAAATGCTATCCTGGGTTCCAAAATGCCATCAGTTTTGAACAGATCCTCTGCTGATAGAGTTACACACAAATACAGGAAGAAAAATGAAAGATGTAGATGCCAAGGAGAATTTTCATAAATGAAAAGTACATTAGGTTGTAGCCACCCTGGGAAATAAAGAAAGCCCTTTTATTTAGGATCTTGAATACTCACTCAGACAGACATAGAGGAAATACATAACAGAAAACAATTGGCAAAATTGCATCCGACATCACCTGATCCATCCTCCCAGCTCTTTTTTTTACAGAAATGTTGAAATTGTAGTTATCTTCTGAATATGCCTGTCCACAGCCATGTTATTGGATATTTACTCATTATTAGCCTAACCACACAAATCTGCCTTTATTCCAAATAATCCCACTTAGAGAGCCCTTTAATTTTTATATTTTACTTAAAAGACTACATTAACATCCTTTACTCTAGTAATCTATAATATGTGTATCCAGCTTATAAGAAGCTAACTTTATAGGAACACCTTTTGCAAGTTCTGCTACCCACATTTCGTGGGTCTATAGCACCAATGGCATGGCATACATGTTTTTAATGCTTTTACAGCAGTGATCTTATAAATTACACAACCTCATGATGAAGAGCAGAACAGGTGATTAACTGCATTAACCAAACACCTTTGACCAAGTCACCTGCACTCTGCACACTGATTTATCACCCCTGGGTCAGATAAACAAGCCTAAGATTTCAAAAAATGGTAGAAATGCTGACAGATCTATCCCCAAAGTGCTCAAATACCAGCATTTTCTTCAGCACTTGCAACTAAGAGTCATTCATATACTGAAAACAGGCAGACAAACTATTATGTACTTTAACGTCACATGGTCCAGCTGGACACAGATCGATATACATTTCATGTTTTCTTTTTTTGTTACTATTCTTTAACGTGGGGAAAAAATCTAAAGTTTAAAGACTGAACACTTGTAAAGTTGTGGTGAATTCTTTGTACAAAAATAAATGTTTCAATCTGACTGAGCTAAAAGTCTTGTAAGAACATATTTCTCCTAAGCCTTTTACATAACACTTAGGTCAGGAGGAGCTTTTCATCATTCTACTACTTAAAGCCATGAATAAGATAGCTGCAGGTTAAATATGCTTTGGAGAAAGCATCCTTGAACTGGCAGGGGGTGGGGACTTGAATGCTAAACCGATGATCATGCTGTCACCACACAATCTGATTGATATCCTTACAAGATGAGGCTCAAATCAAACATTTCCATCCCATTTTGGTAAAGCAGAAGCCAGAGTAGTATCTAGGAAATGTTTGTATGTTTGTTTTGGTTTTTTTTCACANAAAGCACAGACATAGAGCACAAGATCAACAGTCAGTTCAATAGCCTGTCTCAGACAGTGGTCAATACCATCTGCTTCCCTGCAACAGGCAGGGCACCCTTCAGTGGGCAGCTATGGGGATAACATACTCGTAAGGACAATGTCTTCCTAAACTCCATTAATTAGAAGTTGGTTTAGGCATTGAAGCAAGAAAGCATTTATCCACTCTGAAGCTCTGGGTTTTTTTCGGTTTTTTTTAATCCTCATAATACTAAATCTGGATCTTCTTGCTACCTAATGTAAGTCTAATCCCATTCTCCTCCTTCCCCTCCTCTTCTTAAACTGTCAAAATTTTGGTCTCAAACAGTCATTTGTTTCTGTATTTTTTTTTTAACTGAATTGAAGATTTTGCTTGGACAGGACAGAGAAACTTGTCTAATAGCTCACAGCAGCTCCCTCCATCTTAGAACAAATAAAGAAGAAGAAGAATTACTTCAGAAGAATTACTGAAAACAGAGATGACCAACTTTTTGTTACCTGTCTGTGATCACTAAAGCAGCATGAAAAATGCCCTTCCATGTATTTTCACTTTCCACATTTAGCACCCATTTCCTTTATGAAACAAGTCTAGTAACTAAACCATCTTGGAAGGGATACAAGGGACATGCTTAGTATTCTATATTTCAGACATTTTAAGTGCATGTTTCTTGGCTGGTCCACTGTCTTTACACCCCATTTGAATAATACAAGGTTTTATTGAGAAGAAGAGGTGTTATCCAAGCGAAAAAGGAGATATATCAGCTCTGACTCATTCCAAATGCCAGTCCACTGTCTCATTTTACTGGATGAGTTGCGTAAGGTCAAGAATACAACCACAGGACTCAGAAGGAGAGAATATTGGTAGAATTTCTCCACATGAAGCTTCAAAAAAGATTAAAAGCACACCAAAATATTTTTTAGACAATATCCTATAATTGCAGGACAGTTGAAGTTTGGTTATTTTGGCCAATATTTCCTGTTTGCATTTCACAGAACCTTGAACTGTTTGCAGAAGTTTTAGCATTGGTCTGGGGATCCCTAAAGAAATAATGTGAAGTACTGTTCTTTGTGGCAATACTTTTTTGGTTGGTTACCTTTGTTATAGTGGTATGTTCTTTATCTTATGCAACTGTTAATTTGGTCACTTGTAAAACCTTATAAACAATAATTTGCCTCCTAAGGAAAATAGTTCTTGGATTTTTTGCCTTGCAGAGTTTTTACAGAAGGGCCCAAATATTTTGGTAAAGGCTTGTTCCAATGAGCTAAAGGGTAGTTGCCAGACATCTACTTTCTCCTCTTTGAGTNTATGAATGCAACTGCACCTTCACTAATTTCCAGGCATGTGAGAATCTTTGACATCACAGGTATCACAGCTCTGTAATGAATGCTTCTCAGGAGTAGGATACAATATTTTGGGTTTGGTACCTCAGGAACATTTCTCCTCCAGGAGGATGGAGTGAGTTTAAGTTTGTCCAGCCAGATGTGGTCACTGAACACAGATTACTTCATCTGAGTGAGTTACATTTGATATTCTCTATAATCAACAAAGAGAAATGTGTGCTTTTGGGACACAATCAATTTGACTGATTTTATATTTCAACATTAGGATGAGAGGAATCACATCATAAAATAGTGTATTTCTCTCTACTGACCACAACAGAAGACCATGCTGATTAACTCAAGTGTAGGTAAAAAAAAAAAGAAAAAAAATCTCTGTAGCTAGAGATGATGCATAGCATGTGTGTATAGACAGACTGTAATGGGAGTTCTAGTATAAAAAGGTGGGACAAGGGAGTAATTAAATAAAATTTCATCTTTTCTTATTCAAAATTTACATATAGAATATGGCAAAGTGGCTGAACAAGAATTAACTGACAGAGTTAATGAGATGGGGGGAAAAACACTCGAAACAGAACAAGCACTAGGCTTGGTGTTTCAGGATTCCTGTGTGTACCCTGCAAATTTACAATGTCAAATTGACATAATTTGAAGGAGATGGCGGGCATTATCCTAGAAAAAAAAAAAGAAAAAGCAGCCCATTTCTAATTTGCATATGCATATTTATTTATCTGATATAGCAGCAAAGTTTGCTGTTCTCTGAGTGGCACCTTTGCATCTTACACATTTTCCCCATTTGCACAATTAGTGCTGGCAGATAAATATGCTGGCTGGTGAAGCATTCCCCTCCATACTTTCCCCTGCCAACAGCACAGTCCTCAGATATTTTGTTGAAATGCAAAACAGGAGCACATCACTGATAGATTAACCTGCAAATTTGTTGCAAAACTTCCCTGTGCTAATGGAGGATGGGGACACCTCTAAAGTGTACTCACCAACAGGTTTCCTTATTATTGGAAAACCTGGAATAGGTGCACCAGGAAAGCAGTAGAATGGCCATCTCTAGAAGCATTCAAAAATATGCAGACATGGAATTCATGATATGGTTCAGAGGGAACAGTGGTACTTGGTCGAAGGCTGGACTTTATAGTCCTCAGGAGTGTTTTCAAACCTTAGTAGTTTTGTGATTCCTTTTTGACTCTAACCTGCACTGGCTACAAGATATTTGTGAGATCCAACAAACACAGATGAGCTGAGCACCTGGTGTGGGTAGTGGTTAGGGCTGCAAAGTGTTTATGTCCTAAAACATCAACACTCCAACTGCTCGATAACCCAAAAACCAGAATTTCTGAGCTTGGCTTCCAGCCTTTATGGGTTTTTTGTTAATTTGGTTGAAAAACTTGTATTTCTCAATACCTTTCTTCATTCACTGGTATAGCAGTTGGGTGCTGTACTACAGGTTGCAAAGCTTAATGGTCATAAGTTGTTCCTTATTGCTCATTCCCAGAAGACTCAAACAAAAAACATACATTTCCTCATACAAGACAAGTTTTCTCCTGTATTCCTTTTGTCCCGCTGTAGAGCATGCCCCGAAGAACAAATAAAAGAAGAATTAGCTAATGGAGATATCATCCATAGGGGCTAAAATATCCCATGTCTTTTTCTCCTAGGCCACATAGAACTCTCCAGAACAAGGAAGGGATTTTCAATCAGACATCAAATTAATAAGACACTTCTGATGCTCCTTTTCTGCAGGAAGACATTAGTAATTTGTTTGTTCCAAAGGCGCTACTCATATTCACACAAAATGGCATTTAAATGTTAATCGAGTCAGGGGATGGGGAGTGCTTGCCAATCACTACGCAACTTAAGGTCAAGGTTTTTGTCTTAAAGGAGGACTCAATGTTAATTTTAAATTTAAAATTCTTGACAGATAGCAGGTTTTCAAATGCCTGCTACAATCTGGCTTGTTTGATTCATTTTAATGAGGACGTAACTCCTTGCAAAATGAAGGTTCTCCCATGTCTTCAAGGAAATGGAAGGGCAAAGAGGCACAGTGGACTAATCCTGCAACCACTACAGGGAACAGGAAGCAAAACCAATTTAGACTCCCATTCATCTCCTTGCTTTCCACATAGAGACCAAAAAGAGTAATTTACATTCCTAGGAACACTAAGCAATTATTGGAGGTTTCAGTTTAAAACTAAGAAAAAAAGTTCTCAGTGTTAAATTCAGCTTTGACTCTGTACTGGAGAAGCATTTTATGCGCACATTTGTGAACATGTTTGGCTTTGTTGTTTCTGTGCTTTTTTGTTCTTTGATAGCTTTGAATTTTTTGGTTGTGCTTTGTTTTTTTGACTTTCAGAATGTAATGGTCAAGTAATATAAGGAACCTGTGATCTCTTCCTTCCTTTTTCTCCCCCAATGTGCCAGTCCCAGAAAAGAGCCAGAGAACTCAGTTGTATTTACCCCTGGCTGCTGCAAGCTGGATTTAGGACTGACATCTCTCTTAGGCGGTTCTCACCACCATTGCACATGTGCATAGCAGACTGAAACACCTCCCAGGCAGCCTTGCAAAAGGTGATGGATTCAGATCACCACTAACTCAAGCTTGTGACCACAGTCATGTAGGAAGGTATAAGGACTATGTCTGATTAGAGATTGGAATAAAATGAGAAGGGCTGTCAGTGATCAGTGCAATCACTGAGAAAACAAAAGTTGAGCAGCTGAGCAACCTGGTGCAGTAGTAGTAACATCCCTGCCCATGGAATGACTTGATATTTCCTTTCCAACCCAAATCATCCTATGATTATGTGCTTATAGAAAGGGTGTGAAATTAAACTTTGTGTTCAGGAAATAAATAGTCTTTCTAGGGTACAATGCCTGCAGTGGTAGATGAAGGAGGGCATGGGAATCTCATAAGTGAAAGAGGCCATATGAATGTCACACAACCATTTCTCTCTGTTGATGACTTCTTCCATTCATCTAACTCACAGGCTGTCAAGTTAGCTGAAACAATCTTCAAATCAACTGTTGATAGTAATATTGTGAAAGAATTTATTTTGATGTCTTCCTACATCAATGAAGCTGTATTCTGTCCTTTTCTGTGTTTAAACTGGAGACCCATGTCTGTCCCACTAGGATGTGTGTTGCGGATGTGCAAATATAGATGGACAAAAGTCATGGTATTGGATGCTTGGCACCGTCTGAACCAATCCCTCTGTATTTTATTGCCCTTCCACCAGCACCCAGTCCTCCTATAAATTAGAGGAATAGCATTTCCATGGCTAACCAGAACACTTAATTGTGTGGAGCTGTTCAGATGCCCAGCAACGACACCGTTGTTTTAGGCAGAGGGTATTTGGAGAATGAAAACATTTGACTGCTTTTCCATCATTTGACTTCATAAAAAATGGGGAGAAATGGTGAGATTTAGGCCTCTCCATGGAGCAATTCAGTCCAGGATCTGAAGCAACCTCCAAGAATATCAGATTCCTCTGTCAAATGGAATGAATCTGGACATTAAAATTGTACAGCTGTAAATTATATAAACACATAATCCTTGATAAAGAGGCCTTTGAACTATCATCTTGACCTCTACTTGTTTAGGTAACACTTCACAACCCCATAACACACAACCTGTTCATATGCCAGCACCATAGGCACATGTCCTTTCTGTGGTTACATGAGAAAACCTGTTTTTTCTCACGGAGCTGGTATGCAATTCTATTGAATTGAGTTGCTGAAAATCTCACAGGCTTTTTAAAATATGAAGGTCAGGAAAGTGGTAAACACCCATAAAACTAATAAAAATCAAGCACACAGACTCAGAAGTAATCCCAGTGAAAAGAAATATCCATTTTATGAAGTCACGTAGTCCAACCTTCATCCTATTGCAAAACTGTACTCCAAAAATATAATGCTGTTATTTCAAAGCAACCAAAATTCTTGAAGTTCCAGCTTTGATAGTCCCTGATCTGCATGATGGTGCTTAGTGAGAACTTTCTATGGATATATAGTCACCATCTATTGGCTTTTATCTATTTATGTATTTATTGCTATTTGTTTCATTTTCCCTTACTGTGCAATACACTCCAACTCTTTGTGCAATTTTACCTTCTCGTACTTGTACTTTCTTTATGGAGTTACCTAAGTTCTTAATGTTTGTTCACAGAATTTGTAAGTTCAAAACCACAGAAATAAATTCCTGGTCCTGAACACTTCCATTTATATATGATAGGCCACTTACTTCTTCTGCAAAGTAAATACCAGTAAGATGGTAGGATGCACTAGTAAATGTCACCATTGCTATCTGTTCTTCATTTCTCATTTAAGGAATCTAAAGGAATATCCCAGGAGGCCAAACTGACAAATAATGATATAAAACTCATTGTTTAAGGCAGTAGTAGAACAACTGCTTTGAATAAAATGAGATCAGTCCATGATTTTTCATTCCAAGGAAAAGGAAATATATAGGCTCCATCAGATTTGGTTAGTTGCAGAAGCAGTTAAATCATGTCAAGCTCTTAATGTAATTTGAAACCTAACCACTGTGAGTTACCTGCAAGAATTTCTAATCAGCACCTTCCCCAGATAAGTGCTCACATCATATTCATGTCGTTGAATAAGCCTATGTTAAGACTAGAACTAGACTGGAAACCAGGACAACAAAGTTCCCTTCCAGCTTGTCACTCATCCACTGTAATCTTGGGAAACATATTTCTCCCAGCTTTTCATTTATTAGGGAATAAATTTGTCTAAATCCTGGTTACATTTACTTGGAATTGTACTGTTTTTCAGTGGGGATGGTACCTGAACAAATGCCCATGCAGCACTGGGCACAGTGGGATCCTCATCGTGATGGTGACCACTGGATGCCACTGAGATTCAGATCAAGAGTAGCAGCTAAAGAAACTCTCCTGCCTCCCTCATTCCATCTTCTCCTCTGTCAGAAACCAACAAGCAAATAAAGGTACTCTAAAACAGGCTAAATTAGTGCATAAGTTAAAAACTTAAGCTCTTTCTTCAGATTTTTATACCACAAAGGGGATTAAAAGAAATCATGGGACATCTTCAGATATTAAGGTTCGAGAATTTAAAATTCAAAGAGAAACATTCCATCAAATTCCCCTAAAAGAAGAAATTTCTGCATCTGATTATTTAAACTCTTCTCTGGACTTTGGTTTCCCAGCTTATTTCAGATGTCCATATCATATTTAGATGGCCTTCCATGGTCAAAATGTGCCCTGTGTGGTTTTTTTATTTGTTTGTTTGCTTTTAACATCCTAATTATGTAGAGTCTTGTAGTCTGAAATACATCACTTCTTTAAAAAAAGGGAAATCTGGGGCATTTTAGTCAGTATGTGAAAAAAAAATATTTTTGCTGTGTCTGGGGAAGCAAGAACTGAACACATGAATGCACTGTGCCCACTGAGGTCTGGCTGTACATTCATTATACAAGGTCAGGGTCTCACTTCCATTCCTCCTAGTGTAATTTAGGTAAAGCCACCACACAATGCCTGACCTTTCCATGGGACAAGCTCCCTGTGTCCCTCCTGACATGCTGCAGTAAATTTGTGTGTAATTAAACATAGTGTTCCGACATGCTGGGTCTCCATGGCCATCTGGCCTCCCCTCTCCGGCTGACCTTTCAGATTGAATCCAGCACAGACCTCCAAGGCTGGGAAGTGTTGGAGAGCGGCACAGCAAAGTAAGGAATGTCTGCTTAGATTAAAACATGCTCCCTGGTGATCCATGTGGAAACAGGAACAAGAGTCATGGCTGAAGAGTAGGATTGCAGCTTTTCTTCTCAGTGGTGTTTCAGCTACACCTTGGGCACGAGGTACGGTGCCCAGGTACGGTGAGAATCCAACTGGCAAAAGAGTAAGTAGGGAAGACCAGGTTCTCCTCTAAGGAGTTTGTGATCTCAAAAATCACCTTTGGAACAACTAAAGGCCCTTTACAGCAGGCCTTCAAAAGATTACGTGTGTGGTTGGTAGTCTGTACTGATCTAGCTATCTATCAGACAGTATAAAACCTCCCAGTCATGAAGGTGGGAGGAGATGGGGAATGGCCAGACTGAGAATCCAGCTACAAGAATCTACTCTCTCCCATAGAACAACACCTAAAATCAGAACTCTGTCTGTAGGAAGCCGTGAAAATATATAGCAATATGGTTCAATATGCCATGTTTAGAAATATAGCTGATCTGAAAAAAATAAAAGAGAAAACTGGTAATACTAAGCAACTAAAAGAATTCTCTGCAGGTTGTAGATAGTGTTCTGGAGGAACTACAAGAGCAAGTAAACAATTCACAGGACTTGGTTACAAGACTGAGAGTCAACTCACCTATTTTCCTTCCCGTATGTCTGTATTTGAATTAATCCTCTAGTTTATAATCAAAGAAAAGAAACTGAAAATTCCATACATCTGACCAATCTGGTCAGCTGTGCTGGGTAGAGGTTTAAACCATTCAGATTTGTAATGAACTGTCAGAGAAATCCTACCCCAGCTTCTTTATTTACCCACATACCAGTGAGCACCATTGTGATGATATGCAAGGATCTCGGAAACCCTTAAGGGCCCTGAAAGTCAGGCTGTCTGTTCCCAGCTATAACAACCTCAGCATATTTAAAGGGAAATGACTTCTTTGTGCTTCTTTTTTAGTAATAGAAAATAATAAGAAGACCACATAACAAAATATGAAAAACTATATTTCTCTGTATTACAGAAGGATATTACCACCGGGTCTGACTAGCATTGTCTAGAATAATTCAAAGTGTGAGAAGCCTAAAAATGAACAATTTTGAAATACCATTCCCTCAAACAAATAGTACTGCAAATCTGTACACATTTCTTGGAAATATTTCTCTGCCATGGCAGGCATTTAGGACTAAGATTAACTTCCTGTTAGTATGAAACATGATTATCATGCTGGTTCTTTTCTGCATCAGGGATGAAGACACCACAAGGGAAAAGGCACTGCAATGTACTTTCAGACCAGTCTTCATCATTAGAAACTCTGCTGTTTATCATCACCTTCTCTCACAGACAGTCGTAACAAGGAAGTGGCAGTATCTTAGGCATCTAAATGACCTTTTGGGTTCAAGATTTTCAGATTCACTCTATCAAACTTATTACTAAAATCTTATCACATAACCTTCCCTCTGCTTTCTCTTTACACTGATGTTATTAATTCTCAACCCTATCTTTGTTATGGCTCACAATCCCATTGTCCTCTAGAAGTTTCATGATATTTTCTCTGTCTTTATATTCCATTATTTTAATGGGGAGAGAAGTTAGATTTATAGGACAGTAATTGCCAGGACCAGGAGTAAGAAAAAGACCTATATTTTTGTAGGTCATCCAGCCATTTCTATTGCCAGTGTCTGAATGTTCCTTCCTGTATGTTTCCCCATTTTGCTCAGTGTGCCTTGAGGTCTTCTCAACTTTGGATATTCCACTCTTTCCTTTGAGAGACCATGGCTTGATATACTTCAGCGACAGTAAATGTTTCATTCTTGATATATATGATGAGTTTTTCTTTGCCTAATTTTATCCTATTATTCTTAGTTATGAACACATGGACCATCTTAAATAACTCCTTAATTCATAGACAACTCTTCCCTTCCATTTTGTGCATTTATTTTTTGTCCTTTTAATCATCCTTTAAGAAAAACACAGTCTTTCAGTACCTACATCCTTGAGATATAGAGGACATGTCTCAGTCTCTACCAGTCAGGGTAATGCCTCCCTAAAACCACAGAGCTTATCAAGGTAATTTCCTTTTCCTATAAATACAAAATACTTAAAATGGAAAAACTTTACCACACAGTGTAAGGGTGAGAGTGTTAGAAGAAAAAGCTGAAAGAAAAGGTTTTACAGTAAATTAACCTAGTGCATTTAGTAAGCTTAAAGCCATAACTGGGGGAGTACTTTGGTATTGCTCCTGTGCAGGATCTTTGGAAAAGTGACTTCCATTGAACTGGCCTCCTTTGTAACCTTCACTTGATCCTACACGGTGAATGATATGCTGCAACACTCCTCTAAAAGATAGAATAAAACCAAGGATCTGGAAAGAAAATTAAACACTTCAGGACTATTAAAGCAAAATATCCTCACTGAATCAAGTATTTAGATTCTTTCTGTGCTGTCCCCTTCCTGCAAATTAGCTGTTTCAAAGCTCCTCTTATCAAGGCTCAGAAAGAAGCAAAGTTCTTGCCAGATGAAAAATCTGTTTCCTGCCCACTTTGAGTTTTAAGTCAATATTTTGCAATTTCTAAGGATCAAAAATATAGGATTTCAACTCAATTATAGGGTGCAGATTTGGTTGCACTTTGCAACTGAATCTTCAGTATCAGTACCACCATCATATTTCTCATTTTGTCACCAGGGTGCAGGGAGGATTTCTTACTTAATGCCTGTAAAGGACCAAAAAATGCTGTTTAAATGTTATTCTTATGAGCTCTTTGGTTTTTTGGACTAGTTTAATTTCTGTTCAAACTGTCACTAATACTTCCTTGACCTTTTGATTCAGCTGCAGCACCACTGGCAAGAGAACTCACTTTCAAGGCTGATGATATTTTATCCATTTCATTTACTCCTGAGCCTGAAGCACAGTTATTTACAATCAGAATTAAAACATTGGAAAAAAGGTCTGTGGAGTTAGTTCTTCAGTCCTGGTCAAAAATCTGCAATTAAAATTTGTCAAAAGAAGAGCCAGAAAACAGAGACAAAGTGTGTCGGTGTAAAGTCCCTCTTTTCAACATGCTCCTTTTGCAGCTTTTGAGGTGGGAGGAAGAGATGTAAATCAAATCCAAAGGAGTGTTAGATAGAGTAGAACTGACATTTGAAGCTGCAATACCTTAAAGTCAATATCATTATCTCTGATATTTACTGTAGCACACAATGCTTGAATGAAATGGTAAAGTTCACCCATTCTTCCCGTACACACCACATTGTCATATGTGCTATTATAGACGTACTCATGTACACACACACACACACACAGAAATTAGAAATAGCTTCACCTAAATGTCCAGTGTAAACTTCCATCTATGGACATCTGCTACTCAGACTCCTGAGAAATACTGTGTTGGCAGGTGAGACACTTTTCAAATATGATCTGTCTTATATATATCTGTTATCTCACCTGAATGCCATTTCAAAGCATAAATACTGGTACTATTTGGGGTGAGTGATTGGTGAAGAAGACTGAACCACTAACAACATAGTATCTGAAGGGGTCAAGTTGTGGGGACTTCTCAGGTGGGTGCAAGATAACAAGAATTACACTTTCACTAAGACATCTGCATTCAGACAATCAGGACTTTATGTTTGTTGTCAATGGAAAGAAACAGTAAGCTCTGGAAACACACGGTTGGGTTAACTGAGATGTGTACCTCAGAATGTGATGAATCACTCTCGGGAGAGGACTATTTCTCTCCATTGTCTATAAAGGGAGTCTAGCATAACTAGTGCAGACTTTGATGTCTATCTTTTGGCTTTCAAGTTTAGGACAGATGGGTCTCACTTCAGGTATTTTTTCTTTAGTGTGGAAATATTATAGATCTTTAATATGGAGAAAAAGGAGACTATGAGACCAAGAACTCCAATTCCTTTCTAGCTCTGTAATGAATTTCTGAGGTGATCTTTTGCAAACTTAGGCACTCTTAGAAATCACTGAGTTTTTTCTAAATATATCCATCAATTTTCTACTTTACATACGGGGTCTGCTGAGTGCCACTGAAGACTTCCAGAGGAAAAGCTTCATTCATTTAACCACTGGACCACTGCTGCTCATGTTACAAAACTGTGTTTGAGTCCTCCTTTCAGTGATGAATACTTCTTCCCACTTACTTTTTATGTCTTTAGACAACATACTGTTATCTCTCATAGTGAATGCTGCCTCTTTTAATGCAAATCTCACCTTGACACCACTTGTGCCAAGCTGGGCTGTCCTACACGGAACTCAAAACTTTCTTCTGCAGACACACAGGTCACAAACCAATATTTCAGAAAATCTATGGTGTCTCAGGCACTCACATCATACTATTGCCACAATTTTGTCTCAGAAAATACCCAACTGCATGGAATAGTCCAAACTTTTGGTATTTGACTACTGCTACTGTCAGTGGGTAAAGACTACGAGAAAACTTGTGGACCACAGTAGAGACAGGGTTTCAACCTCCTGACTGATGACCTGAGAGAGAAGGATGATGTAGGATAAGAGAGAATTATTCTGTTGATTAAAGGGAATGACTGGAACAAGAATTGGTTTGAGCAGACAGGAATTTTATGGCCATTTCAAGGGATGCCAGTGTTTCTAGATCCCAGAATACTCCATACTCCAAGTGATTTAATTTACTTCTTCTA
Organism: Illadopsis cleaveri; assembly: GCA_013399915.1. NCBI lineage: Eukaryota > Metazoa > Chordata > Aves > Passeriformes > Timaliidae > Illadopsis > Illadopsis cleaveri. Next base: position 117,801 of record VXBB01018809.1, read on the forward strand.
AGAAATGGAAAAAAAAAGAAAAAAAAAAAAGAAAAAAACACCCACAAAAAGAGCCTTCCCTCTAGGTTCTCAGCTTCATTATTAATAAACTCAGAGTTGCCTCCCTAAGAAATGACCACCAAGATGACGTAAACTGTCTTGACTTCAAAAGGAATCCTGTTCATTTTCATGCCTTTGTAATTTTACATGAATTAAACACTTCAATGTGATCAAGAGATGCATTCATCATATATGGCATTACCTGGGAGATGAAGGTATTTCCTTTTTTTCCTGTTTTCTTGATGGAAATATTTCCCCTACTTTGCTGTTATCTGAAGGTTTGGCCTTCAAGAATAATCATTTCTATTACTATAGCACCAGCCAAAGTGGAAATAGCAAAACACACAGTAAAACAGAAGATAACACTGGAATGAAAAACAACAACAAAAATACTGCAAAGCACCTTCAATTTTTTAAAGGGGATTTCAAAAGCTGTCAATTTTCTTCTGCTAGCTGACTAGTTCTCTGTACTTCTAGCCACAACAAGCAATAATAATGAAGCTTTCCACTTCCTATTTCTTTGCCTGAGCTTCTCAAAAGTCTTGACTAAATCTGAACCTGGAAGTCTGGCATCTGGGAAAGCTAGACAGATTCATTATTCAAAGACATGCTCTTGGATGACAGGAGTTGACTTTTTATAGGACAGAGGGCCAGGGCTGGAGTAGACTTGTTTTTCATGACAGGGAGCATAATAAACTCTAGTGGAAAACGGTGTTACCTGCCTTAGACACATCAACTCCAATGGAAAGAAAATGATCAGACTTCCTTTTCTTTTTTGATGATACCAATGCTTACACAGGTGCTCTTTCCTCACAGTCTCTGGATCTCATTTTTAATTTAAGGAGCTTTGCTTGCTTTAAGCATGTGTTAAAGGCTGGGCACCAGTTTACTCTGTCCTTGTTTTCTCTTATCTATATATAAAACACAACATGGTTTTCTCTACTGGTAAGAGTGTCTCCTAACTTTGACTCATTCTCTAAACAGCAGATTTTCTCTTGCTTTCTGCATCACAGATTCCCTTCAAATCACACTTGAATTTTAATTCTTCCCTACAAAAATGGGACTACGGCTGGAGGAT
>VXBB01018810.1:5860-18129 GCA_013399915.1 Illadopsis cleaveri
TAGATTGGATAGTAGGAAGAAATTCTTTGCCGTGAGGGTGGAAAATGTTGCCCAGAGAATCTGTGGATGCCCCTGGAAGTGTTCGAGGCCAGACTGGGGTTTGGAGCAAGTGGGGTTTGGTCAGTGGAAGGTGATTCTTGCCATGACAGGGATTTGGAACTGGGTGATCTTGAGTTACCAGAGAAGTATTTAGATGGGTTTAGTGCAATACTGTGTTATGTTTAACATATTCCAGCACTGCTGTTGCCTTCAACTCCTTATTCCAGTTGTTTCCAGCTTCCTCACTTCTCTGATGACTTCTGTTCAACCTTCATTTTGCTCTCCTTGCCTCCCTGTCCTTGCTTCAGTGGAAATGCAATTCACTGTCCCATTAAATTTAACAAAATTTGATGCAACTTAATTCCGGCCTGTTTTCAGTGGTTTTTCATTCAACGTGCCCTAATTCAATCTATTTCGACTAACTGCAACACACTTAAATGCAATTCCAGGAATTCCATTAAAAATAATTTGCTGCAGAGGAAATAAATAGTATTTGCTCCAACCACCAATCGATGGGATGTGATTTGCTTAAATGCAATTGCATCCAACAGAAGGAAATTAAATCAAAGCTATGCAGTGTGTTGCAATTAAAATTCATCCCTGAGAATCAGGTCAAAGTTTAATTACTGCCAGAGAGGTTTTATTTAGCTTTCTTGAATATATTTATGCCTGGGACAAATTAGTAGCCCTTGATATCCTTGTGTACAACATTGCCACTGATGGAACGTTTTTGCTGTGATTTTACACACATTGACCCATGAGGTTCCTTCCAGCTCCATTTTCCTGTGTCTTGTGATATTTTTTTGTCACGACAGCCTGCAATTGTTTCCCTGAGCTGCTGTGGGATGAAATCCTGTGATTCCCAAATGCTCAAGTCCCTTGAAGAGCACAGGAACTTCCCATTCTGCTGCCAGAGTCACCTCTCTCTGCTCCCTCCTCTTGAAGAACAGAGACAAGGATTAAAGGGAAGCTGTTTGAGCTTTTTTGAAATGAATATGGCTTGATATTGGTCTCCCTCCAGTAACTCATCTTATTTCAGAGATATCCAGAAAAAATGCCTTTCCCTGTTGTCTTGGTTTGGAAAGACAGGTGTCTGCTAGGGAAAGCTGGAGCTCCTCTTGGAATGAAGAATGTAAACCCTCTCCCTCCAAATTATTATAATTTTGCAATTAGGGGTTTCAGGCAAAGATATGGGAATAGGAATAACAGTTCTTTACTGGGAATACTAAAAATACAAATGTAGTAGCACAAAACCCACACCCCCCAAAANCATTAACAGCAGATATCCCCTGGAGGAAGGATGGGTTCTGGAAGAGATAAAGAACACTGCCCCATCTGGTTTAACGGCTGGCCAGAAGGCACCTGCCTTCTTCCCCCTGGAGTTAGAAGAGATAAAGAAAACACCTCCCCAACCAATTTCAACAGCTGGGAAATAGAATAAACATTTTTGTTTACGTATTGCAACCCAAGACACCCCTGCATGGGAGCTCATTTATAGAACCTAAACTCGTGCCTTTGCTTGCGAGGGAAGACAACGGGTCTGGTGTCCACTTTCACCACTTGTGGTCCCAGCTGGAGCAGCTCCAGAGAGATTTGCCTGGAATTTGTTCATCGGCAGATTTTGGAAAGGGGTTCATCTGCTTTGGGTAACACAGGAGCCTCTTTGTTAATGATTAGTCTTAAATTAGATACAGAAAATAACCCTAGAAAGTGGACTTCTCTCCTCTGACTCAGAGGACTGGTTGAGATTTAAGTTGCACAAAACTAAGTGCATTTGAAAGAATATTTTTCTTTTTGCTTTCATTCACTGTTGAAAGTTGAAGCGTCTCTACCTCCCAAAATTTATATCAATGTATTATTTTCTTCTCTAACTGGACCAGACCTTGAAAACTTAATTCAGAAACACATTAATGGCCTGAAAGAAACATTACATCCTTATAATCTGTACATTGTGATGTGATTAATATAATGTACAACTAACATGAAAAGGGAACATCCTAATGCAGTGAAGGAAAAAAATTCCATCTGAAATTCGTTAAAAATCATTGCAAATAAAAGACTCATGGAAAACATTTCAGCATTGTCTTGACCAGAGACGAAAGTGAATTCAACTCTAGTTTAGTGGGAGGTGGGCTTTGTCATGACTCACAAAGAAAACAAAATCACAGATTTTGTTTGTAGTTTATCCCCTTTAGTTTTACTTCCTTTTTGCAGTGATTTGTTTGCTTTCTTCCACTTTTTTCTTCTCTTGATCAACAGCTTACAAAGCAAGGACTTGGCTTAGATCCCATAGAATATCTTTGAGGAAAAGGAGAAAGAAAAATGTTTGAAACTTCATTATACTTTTGCAGAATTCTGGAATCTTTTTGCGTTGCAAGATTTTAATTGGGGCTTCAGCTCAACACACCCAAATCAAATACTTGAAAAAAAAGAAAAGTAAAAGACCCCATATTTCCAGACTTCCTGGGTAAATTGACACTGTAAAAAGCAACTCTCGGTCAGACTGCACTCATTAGTTTTGCAAATTAGTGAGCTCAACATTACAGCAGCCCCAATGAAATAAGGTTAAAATGTGTTGGTTTAATTAGATTCTCTTCTGCTATTTTTCATGGAAAGTATCAAAATATTACCAAAATCAGATAAACTCAGATCTCCCCCAACCGAAATGCGCAAATTAACAGGGTTTTGAAGGTCTCTGTAAAATCACTGAGCACCACAGGGATGTGAAGGTGAGGAGAAATGTTCTCCCACTTCCTGGGATCAGATCAAGTTTGTGAATCACATTCATTTCTCCTCAGGCCTGAATCTCACATTTCTGGAGGTCTGACACTCATTATCATTTGCTGTTAGGGTTTGTCTCCCTATAATGAGCTGTGCTGTTCTGAGGGAGATGTGGCAGGCACAGGAATGATAAATATGGAAAAAAGGCAGATTTACACTCCTTATTTCCTACTGGTTGCCTTCAGGTCTACCTCGGGCAAGATTCCTGTTGTGCAAAGTTCTGTAAAAACATGGGACCAGAAGTGAGGTCCAGCCAGAGAGCTGAAAGGATAGACTGGGAAAACTGAACTGTATCAGGGATTGCAGCCTGGTTGGGTGAAATATTTCATTTGATTCAGAGATTTGTGGGGTTTCCCTACTCATCCAGGTTCTGATCTTGTCTTCGAAGAGAATCACAGAATCACAGAATTTCTAGGTTGGAAGAGACCTTCAAGGTCATCGAGTCCAACCCATGCTCCAACACCTCAACTAGATTACGGCACCAAGTGCCACATCCAGTCTTTTTTTAAACACATTCAGGGATGGTGACTCCACCACCTCCTTGGGCAAACCATTCCAGTACTTTACCACTCTTTCTGTGAAAAACTTTTTCCTAATATCCAGCCTATATTTCCCCTGACACAGCTTGAGACTGTGGTGGGCACAGATTAAAAAAAACAGAGTAAAATTCACTTTCTTGTTCCTGTGACGCTATGAGAGATGGGTGGTTTAAAGCCCATTCTGCATCAAGGAGAGAAAAAAAATTGACATTCAATCATCTAATCCCCCTTTCCAGCTTCTGCCACCCCTGTCAGAATAGACAATCCTAAATCCTCTATGCCAAAATGCAGGAAATCATGGATTCATAGGATCATGGAATCACAGCATGGTTGGGTTAAAAGATGATCCAATTCCAATCCCTCTTCCACGGGCAGGGACACCTTCCAGTGGAACAGGTTACTCCTGATTTTATGAGGTTCCATCTTCACTCATGGGCAATGAAGATCCCATGGTGACTTTCCCAAAATCCCTTTCAGTATTTCCCTTTAATCTCACCTGACACAACAGCAAGGATTGTGTATTTCTCATTTTAGCCCCTCTTAGATTAGAGCCACGAGGCTCAGAACCACAAAAGTATTTACAAGACAAAGGATTTCAAAAGGGATTTAGCTCCTTAAACAGGAATTAAGTGTACAAATACTTCTCTGGATTTCTGAGACTCAGATATGGCAGCACAAAGTGATTTATGAAGACAACAGAGGCTGTTTAATTGAGGAGACAGCTGCTCCTTTGTATTTTTTTTTTCTTGTATGGAACTTCCTGGCAGAGATTCACCCATATCCATTCATTCATTTTTCTGCCCTAATCTTTTCCTTGTTTTTAGGATCATTCCAGCACCCCACTGAGCAGTGACAGTCTTTGCTAACACCCACCAGTGTCAACGAAATATGAGCACCAGAGAGGAAATGGGAGTTTGTGTATTTATTGCACCGCCAGCTCTTGGAGATCTCCCAGTTTATGCAAAACCAGGCAGAATTTGCTGTCATTTGGGGACTGAAGTTCATGAAAAGGTGGTAAAACCTTGAGGAGACCCTTCTATAGGTGGCTCCAGGTGCACCTCACCCATGGAGCACATCCCTCATTCTTGCTCTGGGGTCTGAGGGTTGGCAGGTCCCAGAATATTTCTCTTGCAGTCCTCTTTTCCAATCGATGCGCACATGGAAACCACCCTGGATCAGTCCTAAAGTGGCACAACCCAAGTGCACATCCATAGCCTGGTGTCTATTCAGCAGCTTTAACGAATTAACAAATTAACAAATTAAGGGCTAATGCTGAGGGCTGGATGTTGTTAAAAAGGAACTTCCTTTGAATAGTGGGAGAGAAAATCAACCCAGGTTTTGTTTCAAGCCTTGCAAAGCCGTTCTGAGAACCTCATCTGGGCCTATGCAGCTCAGAGCAAGAAATTTTGTCTCAGCAATATCCACCAACTCTCCCATTAATTTCTCTTAAACTGCAGAGAAAACTTTTTTATTCTTTCCTTTTTTTCATAGAGGAATGCCTAATCTTCTTCCAAGGAGATTAACTGATGAGAGATTTTATCATGTCCACTGCCTGTCTGCTCTGAAGGTTGATTTAACCTCATGATTTAAGACGTACACCCTGAATTCAGTTCTAATTTCACTGACTTGAATTTCCAGACACTGGAACTTGTTATGCCTTTTTTTTTTTTTTTTTTTTTTTTTTTTTTTTTTTTTTTTTTTTTGCTTGACTGAAGAGCAGCGTCTGATAAGTAATTGGAAACTGTAATCGAGTCATCTTCTAAGCTCCGTTTCACTCCACTGAAGAAATCATGTTCCTGATTATCACTCAAGGGCTCATCTTTCAATTTCAGATCAAACTCCCTTCATATGTCCAAGCTATTCCCAATAGCTTCACAATTATTTTTTTTGCCCTTTGAAGAACAAAACAAAACAAACCCCAATAAAAACAAACAAAAAGCCCAAACAAACAAAAAACCCAAACAAACAAACAAAAAACAAAAAAAAGAAAAGAAGTGTCTATCTATCTATATCTTTTCTCTGACCATGTTTTCTACTTCACAAGCTGTCCTGAATTATAGTTTTTTAAAAGGTGGAATAAAAAAGAAAGTCACACACACCTTTGATGAAAAAAAGAGAGCAAGAAGGTGGGATATGCTAAGCAATGACAGTCTTTGACCTAAAATAAAGGTACCTGAACACAATGTACTAAGGAATAGGAGATGGGAAATGTCCTTTGAGAAGGAGGACATTTTTTCCCCATTTCCAGCTTTTTTTCTGAGCATGATTTATCCTGGTTTTTCTGGCTGGCCTGATGAACAACCCCTTTACTGTTTGACCTCCCAAATACCTGAGCTGGTTCCTGTGCTGTGCAGAAAAATTTCTCTGTTCAGGTCCCTGAGAAAATGCGGATGTGTAAATCACAGGAATCCAACTAAATAACTCTTTCCCCACATTAATCATATCCTAATTTCACATTATAATGTCAGAATTCTTCAGCTTTTATGCATGTACCAAACCCCCCAGTGATTAAATAGAGTTCAGTACCAAATTGCATCTGCATAATTGCTTTGTTCTTCTTTCTGTCTGGTTCCGTGATGCACTCCACGATTTTCAATTTTCTTCCCCAAGAAGATGTTGTCACAGTGCTGGTGGATGTAAAAATGTGTTTATCAATAATTCAGATTTGGTTGATTATTTGATACCTCCTGTAGCTCAGCTGTTTCTCGAGGCTGGGTAATCAGCCTGCATGACCCATAAGAATGTCCTAAAGATTTCTTAGGTCTACACCTTCCTCTTCCCATCACCAAAGATGATTTTGACACCAAACTGTGTTGTTTTTTATAAGTCAAGGTGGCATAATTCCCTCCCACCTCATTCTTCTTTTCACTTGACCCTTCTTGCTCTTTGGTGGACACGGGGACCTCACACATGTGGGGAAGGAGCTTTTTTCCCTTCCTTTTTTCTCTTTTTAGTTGTTGTTTTTAGGCCATAATTCAATTTACACATCCTCTCTGCTTGATTGGCTTCTACCTTTGCAGCTCTCTGACAACAGATTGATAAAACTTGACCTTAATAGCATGAGGAATATTAACAACACTCAGAGCTTTGCAGCATTTCTCTTTCTAAAACTAGTTTTAAAACACCAACCCTTCCACACTCCAGAGAGTACGAGAAACCTCAATTTCTACCACAGAAAAAAATCAAGCTTGATTTTTTGGAGGGGAGAAGGAATATTTTTTCTTGGTGGGATAAAGCAGTGGTGCAACAGGCCACCAGGGATCTTGTGAAGTCTCATTTCTCAGAGATCTTAAGAATCTGATTAAACAAATGCTTGGAGGCTGGATGAGGAACTTCCAGATATCTTGTCCAGCTTGTAATTTTGGGATGGAGAGCTCTAAACATAATTCAGAGTCAAGGCAGAGCCTTTGCCTGGAAATTCAATCATTCCTGAGTCCTGAAGCCACAGTTTATCACTCCATGAATCCCACTCCAGACTTTCCCACGTTTTCTTCTGTTTGATTGTTCCTTGAGGTTCAGATCTGGTTCACACCAACTCAGGCCTACCCTGCACCCTCTCAAATCCTTTTTAAACCCCACTGGCATTTTACCAGCACTCTCTAAAGGTAGCTGAGAGGAATGACAGTCTTTACAAACAAGCAGTGGGTCTGCTGGTAGATAAAACCAGCAATGAGAGAGAAAAGAAACAATGGGAAGGATTCCACTGGTTGATGAATGGAAAAGAAGATATTTGCCTTTACAAACAAACTGTAGGTTTGCTGATAAATGAAATCGGATATTGAAAGGTGAAAGAAACAATGGGGAAAACCCATAAATTCCATAAGAATTAAAAATTAAAAGGGAGGTTATACATTAAAGGGGAAATTTAGTTATTAGGCACTCCAGGAAGTCTGTAACTCTCAAGTACCTCAGTCAATGGAGAAAGAGAGAGGGAAATGTGGCCAGGAAATCGTGATAAATAGGAGGCTGCATCCTCCAAAATTTGAGAGATTCCAGGGGAAATGCCCCATGGCCTCTCCCTTTGTTCAAATAGAGTAAAAGGACTCTTCTGTCTCCTTTTTGGACATAAACCTCTGACGTTTGTGGATTAATATTTCTAACAGTGGAAAAATCTCCTGTCTGGATAGTGAAGAGATCCAGAACCCTCCCACTGTTGAGGCCAAAAGGCAACAATGCCTGTGGGGATTCAGAGCTGCTTTAGGGATTGGAAGCTGCTCCAAGATCTCTCTGAAATCTTTTCTTCTCCAATTCCTTCCGTGAGCTGTGTGCTTCTGACGTAAGAGATTTGGCAAAGAAAAAATTAATTATTCCCTCACCCCACCCTGGTGTAGATTTGAACCTGAATTATCCACACAGAGCACAAGGTGCAGCTGCACCATCATTTCCAGCCACAAAGATCTGAACAGACACAGCTCAGCCCAATAATAAATAGGAGAGTTTAGAGCTAATTATAACAGGCCTTTTAATTTCCATCTGGAGTCACAAAATCAATGGAAGCTCTTTGCTTCATTAAATAATTGCAGTTGCCAATAGCTGGAGCTGTTCCATTTGCAGGTGTGCTAAAAACCTGTTTATTTAGTGGTTATCTTGCTCCAAAGCCTTTTTTTTTTTTTTTTTCTCTCCAAGGAATGAACCCACAAACCTGCAGAGAAAGGGAGGACAGGAGAAGAAGGAAACATCTTGGGCTGATGTGAGAGAAATTTGGTTTGATCTTGGGTTGAGCTGCGTTGTCCTTCAAAATTCAAATGTGATGGATTCCTCCTCCCCCCACCTCCAAATCTCCAGTATTGCATGGAGTGATGGAGGCAAAGCAGCCGTGGTTTAAATGGGACAAAAATTTGCTCCCCTTGGCCAAATTCATCATGTGGGTAAGAGCAACATTTGAAAATGAAGTCACAAAGGTTATTCTGGTAACCATGGAATAAATAAGATTCTAGAGGGGAAGAAATAAAGCAAAACCCACTTAAATCTCACTTTTTTCCCCTTTCCAAATCTGTTTTGTGTCCTGGGAAAAAAAAAAAAAAAAGATGGACCAGTAGCATGTCTTGAAAACCCTCAATTCCTCCTCTCTACACAAATCTGTCTCATCAATTGTTATCTTTCTCCTACTGACTTGAAGTGCTCGAAATCTGCTTAATCTTCTCAGAAAATCCAATTGGATTTGTGTGTTTCGGGAAATTTCACCTTTCCAGAATAGGTGGAGACAGTAAAACAAAACCTTCAGCCAGAGGTTGGACTTTTGGTTGCAGATTGGACTCGATGATCTTGGAGACCTTTTCCAACCTCGATGAGTCCATGATCCTAATTATGAGCCATGGATTTAAGGATATACCCTACAAACATCTGGAGTTTGCTCTGACAAACTTCAAGTCTGCAGACTGATAATTCATGGATGAATTTGATTTTTTACCCCTAGGTCCCAAGAAGCAGGAGTTGTGGACATGAGCACCACCAAGGGGAATGGCCTTCAGTGAAAGTGAGGATGAAATTTAGTTCCAACACTAAAGCAAAAATGGAGCTGTCCCAGAATGTGGGATATTCTGCTGGCTGGAAACACTTGCTGGTGACTTGTGCTCATTCTCTGCTCTGATGAAACCCAAATTCTTCATAAAGATAACCAATTATGGAGCTTCTTCAAAAATCTCCCTTTGCTAATAAACAGCCTGATGCCTCCCCAAACCAATCCAAGCTGCAATCTGTTCTGCTGAGCTCCAAGCAAGTCATCAGGGTTTCTCAAGGTGTTTACACTGAATTGTAACAAAAATCTATTAGGATTAAGTGACGACTGTGACAAGCTGAACTGCCTGGCAAAACGGACAGCAGAGTCTATCAGCTTTTCCATCTCCCATCTAAATATTTATGAATCTGTTTTTTAGCAGCACCAGCTGGCTGGGAGCTGCCTGAATATGTGGATGTCTAAAAATCTTAAGTTCATTCCTTAAGGTCGGGATCAAGGCAGACCCCTCGTTAGCTATAAGAAGAAATCTTTATTTTTGGGAATAAAGTCTGGCAAAGCACTGGGTGTAAACAACATGAGCACTTTAATCAAATTTTGACTCACATATCTTCAACAAAAGAGAATACCTGACATTTTCAGGGAGTAGCCAGGATGTGAAGGTGGAACCAAGGAAAGTCAAGGAGTGTCATGTTGGAACAAAACAGACAAGTGTCACCTTAGCATCAACAGCTCGGAACAGCCAGGGAAATATTCCCTGGCTTGCAGCTTAAAATGAACATTTCAGTTGTTCCATTCACAGTGTGCCTAAGGCAGTCTGTAGTGAAGGGTATTAAAGCATCTTTTAAAACACATTTCCCCCAAAATTGCTTGGCTTTGAGGGGACCTTGCACAAAAAGCGAATTGGAAGCAAGGAGAATTATACAGCGGAATTCAGCTTCTGTCTGAGCTGTTTCAAGTATCTGAAAATAGAAGAAGAGACTTCATTCTTCCCCATGGGGAAGGGAATTTGCCAGCAGTGCTTGCAGCTGATGTTTGGAAGAGTGGTTGAGGACTGATCAACATTCCTGAGTTTTGTATTCATTCTCCATCCATCTATCAAAATGCATCACCTTTTCTGTCGTGAAAGGTTTGAAAGGTTTTTTTTTGTAGAGGCTTTTGGTTGATTCTACGTGAGTTCACAGAATGATAAATTCATACAATAGTTCGGGTTGGAAGGGACCTTAAAAATCATCTCATCCCACCCCCCTGCCATGGGCAGGGACACCTCCCACCATCCCAGATTGTTCCAAGGCCCATCCAAACTGGCCTTGGACACTTCCAGGGATGGGGCAGCCACAACTTCAGCAGATAAAGGGCACATAGTGAGAGCTGCTGAGGGCAGTTGGAAATGAAGCTGCAAATACCCACTGTGTGGAATATTGAACTCAAGAAGGAAGCAGACTGTGAAGGCTGGGGGTTGATAATGATACCCAAAACAGAGATAAATCCAAGTGTATCTCAGACCTCAAGGAGCACAAACAAATATTCCAAATTTGGGAGCATCTAGGGCCTGGTATTGCCTTGCTTTTTTATGTGTGTGAGTGACCAAGACCAGGCTGGATGAGGGTCTGGGCAACCTGATCTGGTGGAACGTTCCCGGCCCGTGGTAGGGGTTTGGAACTTGATGATCTTCCAATCCAAAACATTCCATGATTCCATGATTCCATGATTCTATGACTCTGCGTCTCTGTGATTCTGTGACTCTGTGACTGCAGCTCTCATATATGCTATGCTCTTACCGTTTGTTGGAATTCTTTAATTACTGGAAAGGATAGTGGTTGCCATTAGACGGGTTGGTTTCGTGTCAAGTTAATTTACTTTGGTAAAAATTGCTCTCAAAAAAATTACTTCAGTAGAGTAATATTACATAACATTACTTAGATTTAACAATAATAAAGCTTAATTTTATTATTAAATATTACAACATAGCATAATTAAAAATTGATATTTATGAAAGTTCTGATTATTAACACAAAAATGTACTGAGAACAGTTTGTGATGAAAGTAACAACATGACAGATTTACTGGAGGGATAAAAAAAAATGGTGTAAAAAGTGTGTGATGATTTTAGAAAATTTGTTTTTGATAAAAGCCCATAGTAACCATCAATTTTATGCAAGCATAAATTTACTAAAACTTTAGAACAACAATGTAGAATATGGCAAGTTGCCTTGTAAAATTGCAGCCTTTTACAAATGTTAACATAATCCGGCACTCTGAGGCCTGGGTAGTTCCAGGTCATCTCAGTCATGGCCTCGTGAAGTTGCCCCTCTTCTCCAAATAGTTTTTCCCATTAAAACAAGGAGCAATTCTGTCCCCTCACAATGCACAAGAGGCCACAGGAGACTGGGAGATGAATTGTGTCAATCCCGGGCTGTCCACCCATCCAATCCTTGTGCTCCCAGCCTTGTCAGTCTCACAGGTGTGCCTGGACCAGATTAACTCGAGCTGCCCAAGCAGAGCTTGAAAATTGACCCTGTTCAGTGAGCAAGGGCACTCAGCCTTGCAAGGACAGATGGTGCAATTAAGGAGAGCAGCTCTGCTGCCACATTCAACATGGTCACCCTCACTTCCATATGTGTCCTGTCATCTGAAGAGGGCTGGAGGCCAGCCAGACATCCCTGTGTTTGTGTTTCCTTGGCAGATGCCACAGGAGTAAGATTAAACAGCTCTGCTGGGGCCAAAGGGCTGGGTTACCTGAGAGGCTGGGGATGAGATGGTGACCCTCACCTCCTGCAGGCCAAACAGCCTGAAACTGTGTTCACTTTGGGCTTGATTCCCCGTCTTTATTACTCTGTGGGAACTGAGGATCAGTGTAGATGAAGATGGTATTCCTCTTTTGGATAACTGAGTGGAAAACTCCCCTGTGCCAGAGAAATAGTCAAGGAATGACAGCACAGAACAAATGTACTGCAACAGCCAGGTCAAGGGAAAGGGTGAGGGACAGCTGGGGAGAAAGATGAGGATTTTTGAGGATACCTCAATGGGATCCTGGGGTACATGGGGATGAGCACTGCCAGCAGGTCGGGGAGGTGATCCTGCCCCTTTGCTCAGCCCTGGGGAGGCACATCTGGAGTGCCCTGTCCACTTCTGGGCTCCTCAGGACAGGAGGGACATGGAGCTCCTGGAGTGGGTCCAGTGGAAGGCTGTGAAGTTGATTTGGGACTGGAGCATCTCTGCCAAGGAAAGGCTGAGGGAGCTGGGGCTGTTCAGCTGTTCAGCTGTTGAGAGGTGACACAGCTGAGAGGGGACCCCATTCCTGTCTGTCCCTGTCTGCAGGGAGGGCTCTGAGCAGGGCCCAGGCTCTGCTCTGTGGGGCCCAGCAATGGCACAGGAGGAACAGGCAGGAACTGATCCCAGGAAGTTCCACCTGGACATGAGGCAGAACTTCTTCCCTGGGCAGTGACCAAGCC
>VXBB01018811.1:0-40674 GCA_013399915.1 Illadopsis cleaveri
AGGCTTCATCGCTCCAGCTTCCCTCATGTCTCCGGTAGAGAAAAAAAAAAATATACCAGGAGCTCGTTCCTAACAAATATGCCTAAATTAAGCCTTAAATTGATAGACACCAGCTAACCCAAATACAATGTGGGTTCTCCTCCCAGGGGTAACTTTCCTTCTTATCCGTATGCCTTTCTCTAGGTGGAAAGAGACCAGAATGTGTTAATGATTGTGAAATTCAAAGATATAATCACTTTGTAAAAAACATGGCAGATTTTTTTCTGGTTTTAGTTGGATGCCTTCTTATTGTTGCAAACGTGTATCTCTGGTAGTCCATAATGAGCAAATCTAAATCCTGCCTTACTTAGTGTGGGCACACAATGACCTTCATTGATGCCAGATTCCCTGTGCAAAGCTATGTATCACTAATGAACATAAAAAAGGAAGCAGGCTGGGACTAAATCATATATCAAGTCTAAGACCAGGACAAAAAAAATGCTCAGTCCATCTCGTTAAGTGTCCTTTCTGTAAAAGAACTCTGTCATCTAACTTTAGTTTTGTACACCTAGTTCAGCCAGTTTAATCAATGTCAATTTGGGCGTATTTTTCAAAATGTCTATTGCCTACACTCAGTGTAAAGTACTCGTGTTACTTGTTAGCTCTCACTATACTTTTTCTGAATTGAAAAAAAAAAAAGGTTAAAAGTTATTTTTTTAAAAAATAAAAATTTGAATTAATTAATTATCATTCAGAGGTGCTTAAAAACCTTTTACTGACATCACACTAGATTCATAATGAACCTACACTGTATTTGAAGCCTTGTCTGCTTGCTGATATCAGGTAACAAGCCAGGTTGTGTTTTCCACTCTACATTTCAGGAATTTGCTCAGTAGATGATGTTCATGTCCAGAGAATCCTACAAGAAATAACCAAGCCATGAAAGAGAGATTGTCAGACATCATGGGGAACAGCAGCATCTGGTCAAATCATTTTGTATGAAAAGTATCAATGAAAGGTGTTCCACGCTAGAATTTTTCTTCGCTCTAGACTGAGAAGAATGTGTCTATTTCCTGGTTTAATTTCTATTTCCAGGGAATTTCAGTAAAAATGATGTTTTAAATGATGTCACAATACCACTGAGTATTTCTGCAGAGAAGTTAATTTTTGGTGTTACTCTCAAGTGTTACTGCTGTTACCCTGTCTCAGAAAATCGAGTTTAAAGAGCCCTCTTGCTTGGGACCTCTGGCAAGTGCATCCAATAGCAGAGCCTGGCCCTGTTTCTCTGCTTAGCTTTATTTTCCTGCCATTCTGGAGATTAAAAAATGCAGCCTCTTTAGAGTACAAAGGAGTGATACACTCCTGATCACAAAGGGATGCACCTTCACGTTTGTATCTTAAAGCTGTGTTATGGATTTTGACAGCATATTTCTCCAGAGTATCAATTTGTTTTGTTGTTGGTTTTTTTTTTTCCCCCTTTGGGAAGATAGGTTTTATTATTACAAAACCTGTTCTTTTTGTTGAGGTACTTGTGAAGAAGGAAAAAGAAAAAAGCAGAACAGGGGCAGTAATGGCTGAGAACACCTGACAGATCTCTCTTGTAAGGAAAACATTTTACTTTCATCTCCCAACCCACACTGTTTTGTTTATTTACCTTTCCCTGAACTTTCTGGAAATGCTGTTAACATTTTCTGTAAGTGGGCTGTTACGGGCAGATACTGAAGAAGAGGTGTTAAATTGTTGATTCCTCCCTGCCCTACCCAGTCTCTTCCTGGCCCTGAAGACAAACTGATGGATGTCACTGACTTTTTACTCCTTTTCAGTGTTTAATACAGGAAAAAAAAAAAGTCTTCCAAAAACCCAGCACTTTCTGTACAAAAAGAGAACCTGATGTGAGTACACAGAGAGGCAAAACTCTCCAAGGTGTCCCCAGCAGAATGTGAATGCTGTTGGTTAGAGAGAAAAAACTGTTCAGGTGTTACACAACAGAACAGTGGATTCTAAGGGCAGAGTAGTGAAATGCAGTGTGGTGGTTCAGACTGGTCTGTGGAGCAGGAGGCCAGATCATACTCCAAGGACTGATTCACAGCACGTGCTGTGACTTTGTTGGGGTTTATTTTGGTTTGTTCATAGATATGATAATCCCCTTGGGTAGAATTGGTCTGGCCATATTTGTCCAGAACTGAGCTAATCATCTTAAACTCTCTTTATAGTTGTGGGGAGACACACATGGGTGATTCATCTCTTCATAGAAATGTGAATCCTCTAAAACTGACATCCTGACTCTCAACACAGCCTGGGATACAGACAAGGACTCCAACACCTGTTCTACAGTCACGTCTCCCTCCTCTCTGGGTCAGAGAGCAGATCCTCTATGGATATTTGCCATGACTTCTGTGATTGTGTTCTATGTGGCTTTTATGGGTGGATTCATCCAACTGAAATGAGACACTCAGGGAAAAAAAAGGAAGATTGGGATATGAGTCATACATGTTTTCAGTGAGATAGCAAAAATTTTTCATTTCCTTTCTTCCTGTTGGACTCCTCCTTCCAAGCATATTTCTGATGCCCTTTATTTCAGCAAAGGAATTTTGGGGTTAGTCTTTCACTCCATCATTTGTTTGAAGGACTGATATTGTCCTATTCTCCTGTTCCTGAATGTGGAAGAAAGCACCACTATTTTTAGAGGCTTGTTATAAATAGAGCCACATAAACAGTTCATTTCCTGCACCAGTTCTGAGCTGAATTGTTTTAAAGCATTGTCTTTGTTCTTTTCCAAAATAATTTTAGAGAAGTTGAAAAAATAAAGCTCCAAACTACTTTTTAGCTCGAAGAACGCATTTTTAGGTACTCTTTTGAGTGACTCAAGCACTAAGATAAATTTATGGTCTTTCTTGCTTATGGGGAATGCAAGATTCAGAAGGGAATTGTCAAGTGTTTAGTAAGGATTACCTGACCATATCACAGGAAGAAAGAGAGAAAACATTGCTGCAAAGGGAAATACCAGCCTGAGAATATTATATGCTGGTTTGGGGATTTTTTTCCTGCTGCTTTGGGAAAAAAGTGAGAAAACTTTCCTAGTAAAAGCAATGTTTGCACCCCAGCCTTCTGCTTCAGGTGTTGTTTGATTTGCATGAATGTAGTTCTGAAAAGAAAAGGATCAAACACAAAACTACTTCTAGCTTTTACTGATTTTAACCACATTTCTTACTACTCAGTGAATTTTTGGGCTGGGGAAAATTCAAGTCTCATCCAATGGTGGTTGGTGCTGGGAAAAGTAATTGGTGCAAAGCAATTTTACCTTTATTTCTGCAGCTCATGTTTTTGATGTTGGCAAGTGCAAATCTAGTTTTCCTTTGGGTTAGGAGAGAGGAAGGAGTAGATAACTCTCATCGCTGCAAACTTTTCTCTGACCTTTAAAAACAACTCACCTGATATATTCACAACATTCTCCCTTCAACAGAGCCGAGCTAACAGTAGAGTCCTGCTGGGTTTGAGCTTGCGGATCTGTGTCCTCCAGTTTCAGCTGGCAAGTAAAGTAAAGCAAAGCAAAGCAGACTGAAAAGGAGCAGTCGTGACTGCTGGTGAAGTGAAATGATGGGAAGGCTTTCAGGCTGCGTGACTTCCTTACACTTGGTTGCCCTAGATAAGGCTTTTGTGGTTCTTCTCTTCGTGGGAGTCGGCTCACAGCTGGAGACACTTAACCAGCTTCAGCTACCGGCCTCGGCACAGGAGAGTCTGTGTGTGTGTCAGAATCCCCTGCTGAATCCTCTGGGACAAATCACTACTCTCCCTCCTGCTTCTCCCCCTGCTCGTTCAGGCTCTCAAGCCCTTTCTACACGTGAGCCTCGTGAAGGGGCTGAGCTGGCACTGGGGACAGTGGGGGGACATCACCACCCTTTAGCGGGGATGGCAGACACCTCATTGCATCCCACACTGCCACAGAGTCAGGGGGGATGTCAAGGCTTCATCTGCTGCTTAATTAAAAACTCTCGCACAGGTCCTATCTGTGACACTAAGAACAATGTGCCAGGAGTGCTAATTCTAATTGAATTTTCAGGCTTATGAAGTTGAAAGAGGAGTGAAATGTGGGGAGACTTCCACTGTCCCCTGTCAGCTGAAGGATTCTGTCAGTGTCTCAGGCAGAGGAGGAGCAGGTCAGCTTCTCCTGTTGCCCCACTGCCAGGTCTGTCAGGCACAAATGAGACCATGCTAAATCACACTAATGAAACATTAAATTCATCGTCTATTTCAAGGCCTAAGGCCCTTCAGGAGCAGAAAGGAATTTATTTACTCTTTACAAACCTTTTGTCAAGATTCCAATACAGAAAATATGTGGTGTCCTAGAAGATTGGACTTGATGATCTTGGAGGTCTTTTCCATTCTTTATGATTCTTTGTGGATAGTCTGCTTCCCTCTACTCATTTTTTTCACTTAAAGTGGGGTGAAACCTCGAACTTTGACTATATGTATATATCTATATATCATCTATAGATCTAAATATCCATACATCTATCCATATCTCAATTCTAATTCATTCCATGTTTAACGGTCCAACACTTGAGTTCTGTCAAACACTTAAACCCACTAACTTTCCATTATGGCTGTGTATATGATTTTATCACAGAAAAATTAATTCAGTGTTTCTCTATGTTATGCACGTAGCTTGACAAAGCGTCTGCCTGAACAGGGCTGTGTAAAAAATAAAAATAATCAGTTTTGTGCAAGTTTCATGAGTCAAGCTGCCAAACCATGTTTTTGAAATGGATAGATTGCTTAACTTTATTCATACATCTTATGGTAATTTCCCTTTCCTAAGGTATAAAAATGACAGATATGAGTGTTTTGTGGTAATTTTTCCTTCCTCACATCTTTGATTTGGAAGTGAATTTAAGCTCTAGAAATTAGTGAGGGCTGAAGAATAACTTAAACTGCTTTGCAGCGCAGAAAATGCACAATTTACATCTGAATCTGGGCTGTAGAGTAAGAACATGGAAGTGTCACTACAGACAAAATTCTAAGATGCCATTTCTGGCTTGCATTTCCATCTCATTTGGAAATCTTGCTCTATTGCTGCAGCAGGTTCCATTCTGAACTCTACAGGGTCACAAAAGGAAATGGAAGAGCAGACATATGGAAAAACCTGTGTGATTGTGGCACAATGAGAAGAGACTCAGGTGTAAAACTCTCAGAACACTGAACTATTTCACTCTGTGTGTTTCTATTGTGGGTCTTCATCCATGGAATTCCTGCAGGATGCTTTACTTGTGAATTCTGTGCAACAGGATGAGTAAAATAAGACATGATCTCTAGCTTGTCAGTGATTATCTGGAAGGAAAACACAGAGAATCTGGAAACTCTCCAATAAAAACGAATTTTGAAAGAGACTTGAAAATTGAGCTACACCCTTTTCTTACAGCACTAGAAATTGTTTACTAATAACTTTACTATGTTTGTTTATGGCTCCCTAGTGTTTAATTATTATTTTTAGGGATGTAGGCTTTATTTCATCGTTTTAACATAAGAACTATTGCTTGAGTTGAGGAAGCAGAAAGGATGGAATCTGCAATGCACAGCATACAGCTGGTTGAACTGTGCACAGCAAATAATTTACTGGCTCAGTTAAGCCTTATTATCTCTTTGAAAATTGTCCAGACACAGACTTTGATTATTATGAAATTGTTAATTACTCGAATTTGTTTGACAAACATTTTACAGAAGCAGAGTCCAACTTACAGGCTCATCTCAAGTTGTCTTTTATTCTCCACCCCGAGCTCCTGCAAAGTGCTGGTGGGACAAGCACAATATCTGGTGGTTTAGATGCACAAAGTCTGCAGAGGGAAAGCCAGTAGATGGTGCTCAAGGTTGTGAAGCCAAGTTCTGGAGGTTTAGGGAGGAGGAAAACGTGTGGTTAAGCCCTGCAAATGTTATTTTTTGTCTGTATGTGTGTCGATGCTCAGCAGGTAAGTCCCCTAGTTTTTTGGCTTCCCACCCATCTGAAACATTTAAAATGTTTGAGGGATGGGGTGTTGGGTAAACTGTCCTTGTGAGGTCACGCTGCCAGGAGAAATCACAGCCCTCCTCCCCAGTGTGGAGGAAAGCTTAAGAAGGGCAAACTTCACCCAAAGGCTTCAGTTTTCCATTTTTCCCTCTCCTTCTTGAGAGCTGGTTTACCCTAAAAATTCCCATTCTTTGCAGGATGACAGCAGGAGCAGTTTCTTCAGGCTTTTCTGCCTGCACTTTACCCAGGTCCTTCAAAGCCCTGGTAGCAATGATCATTGTCCAAGAATGATGTTCACACCCCATGTTACTCTTTTTTTCCCAAAGGAATTCTTTTTGAAAATTAGCATAAACCAAATCTTCAGGCACCTCTGCTAAGAGCTTCCTGGGCTGCATGAACTCTTAATTGCCCCATTGCCTGCCTGAAAGATTTGGATTCTCTTAGTCTAAGATGCAGAAGTCCAAAGGGAGGCATGGTAATTATCTTCCAGTACATAAGAGGTTGCTGAGAAGCAGGAGGCCATAAATTCTCCATGTCTGCTCCACAGAGTGCAGGTTTTAACAGGATGAAATTAAAGCAGGGGATATTTAGTCTGAACATTAAGAAAAGCCTTTATAACTTTAAGGGTAATGAAGCAGTGGACTAGATTTCTGAGAGAATATCCCTGTCAACAGTGATATTTAAGCAAAGGCTGGGAAGAAAAGGTGTCAATTTTAGCATAAATAAAGTATATTCTGTTCTAAAGAATGTGTGAATGTGTGTGTAGGTGATCTGGATGAGTTCTCAAAATCTCCTTCATCCTAAATTCTGGTTTTCTCACCAAAGGTAGATTCCACTGGCTGTTTTTCATAGTTCTACAAATAGTTTTTTTGATAATAGCATGCAGTGCAAAGACTGGACCTACCCATATAGGCTTTTTACCTGATTTATCAGTTTTTACTTCTATTTACCATTTTGCTTTTAAGCCCTATAAATACTCCAGATTTCCAGCTTTTGATAGGTAAACAGGAAGCCTGCTTGTACGCTTCAGTTCTCTCTGCTTTTTACAGAAAGAAGATAAAAGAGACATAAAGCATTAAGTCTGCAATTTGGTCACATGTATATTTCATAAAGGCAACTTACCGAGTAATATATGGGAGGCTTTTGCAGGCAATCTTTACGAGGCACACTCTGCTTGGTGAGTGAGGTGCTTGCATTATTGATTTTAATAGAATTCTGCAGAGTAAGGATAAATTGTGGTAATACTGCCTAAGAAGGTGCAGCAGACTAAGGCTCAGATGGCTGCTGGGATATATTCTGTGACCAGAAACGCTGTTTTATGACCAATAGAGGCAGCAATTCCATAATGTACAAGGTCCAAGTGCAATAAACAGAGCTTTGGTGCCATAGATTTCACCAGGATTTGGAGCAATAAAAATGTTTATGATGCTGAGCATTATAGTGGTATATTGCTTGGAAAACATGCAACAATAAGAAGGGGATTGTGTTTGCAGCAGCACTTTAGGAAGGTTGTGGTTTGCTCAGAGAAGCTTGCACCCCCATTCTAATGTGTGTCCAAACAACTTTGTGTTCCCCTTGCTGTTAACAGCCTCTTCCATATAATTTCTCCCGTTTTCTCCCTATATTGTGTTTTCCAAATTGGGGCATGGAACGCGTCTCTATAGCTGGATACAGATAATGCCTATCTCAAAAACACCCCCCTGTTCTATTTGGGGTGGTTCTTTGTCATTTAATAATAACCAAGAGCTTCTGCATGGTAAATGTCCATTTGTATGCTGTCCACTCTCACCCTGAGCAAGATGTTTTGCCTCAGCCCTTAATGAAACTGAAATTAGCTCGTAATGAAAGAATCCTGGTGATGTCCCTCTAACACATCTCCAAATGATGCAGTACCTTGCAGAGTACTACCAGGGTATCATTACACTTGATTTTCATTTATGCCCCTTCCCATTACACTCCTAGTTGGAGCCAGATTACTAACAATGACATTTAATATGCTAAACTCATTATTAATTCTGAATATTAATATTGGGCAAGGTGAGAAAAATACTAAATGCTGTTTAAAACTGCTGGTTTGTTTCTGTGTGGGTATATTTACATACCTGAAAGTACCCAAATGTTTGTGTGCATAAAGAAAAGGCTGTGTTGGGACTGGTGCATTCAGTTCCATCAGCCTGGAGGGCAGGATGAGGACTGGCACAGCAAAGGTGCAATCAAAAGATTGAAGGGAAGGTTTGTGAGAGTCTCTGTGTGAAGGGGAATGGAGTGCACAGATGTGTGTATTCACTCCTGGGCTCTGGCTTCTAAACCAGGCACTGCTAAACAGGAAAATAGCTCAAATGGATTGCATAAGACAGATGAAGAAAGAGAAGGGGAAATCAGCCTCAAATAAGTGATTTGCCCAAACTGATGTGAAATCTAGTGGCTGGGTCATTACTAGAACCCAGGTTTCCAAAATCTTCAAGCCTCTGTCTTAGAACTGGGGAACAACAAGAGAAGTTAAATGGACCTGAGCACCAAATTCTGCTTTAAATTCTGAAATCTAGTCTGTTAAAACAATAAATTTGCACATCAAGTGCAAAAAACATTTGGAGGAAAAGAAATTTTGCAGTAAAATTTGATTGAACCTGGCTTCTTTGTTCTTGCTTTATAACTATTACTCTTTTTTTGGTTTGGTTTTAGTGTTAATCATTTATGAGGAAAAAAGGCAAGGAGGGAAAGGAAGAAAATTCTGAAGCAATAACACTGAATTGATGGAACATAAAACTCCCATGTATTTCAGCACAACTTGCTCATAGCGACAAAGTCTTCTGCATTGCTGCTGCAAACCTTATTTTTGTTTAATAAAGTTTATACAATCTGTCAGTTTTTAAATTAACTGCATGACTGGCTCCAACTTCAGTCACGACATTTTAAGACCATGTAAACATAATCACTGGCTGTGAATGAAATACAAGGATGTGGAACTGGCAGAGACTGCAGGGAATGTGAAGGGAAAACTTGTTATTTTACTGACAAAACAAAACAGCAAAAATATATTTTTAAATAACTTCCCTACTGCTTTTCTTTTTTTTTTTAAGGAATTTGTAAGATGCTTATTTACTTTTTCCCCCCACTTTTCATGAAGATGAGGCTGTTTATCCTTAGTTTGAGCTTTTCATAGTAATTTTTCACGTTGATTTTCTAAATTGTTTTTCAAAATTGTGTGACAATGCTGAAAAATGAGTTCATGAAATCAGACTCTTGCCACTCAATTTTCTGAGTGAGGGGAAAAAAAAAGAAGGAAAAAAGAAAAAGCCTGTTTCTTCAGATGAATTTGATACATTTGCAACCATGCTTTGTTAAAAAATATATATAATTAAGTGTGAAAATAAAGTGATTAAAATACAAATCTGATGTGACTCTCCAGACTGGATGTATCTGAAGGGCTCATCTGGATTGAAATACAGATGCCTGTGGACAGCACAGGTGGTGTGAGAAACTCCAGCACAACGTGGTCTCTGTGCCATAGCAGGGTGATGAAAATGTCTTTTGTTGGGCCTAACTCTGCTCCCTGGCTCCTGAGAGGCTGCATGTGGTCAGTTTGTGCTTTACACTGAGACCGTTACAGTTTTCAGGTGGCAGCAGATGTATTGCAATATCTTTTATGAAGGTTCAAACTGCCTAGGGAGGTATCTGTTTATTCCTGTGATCATAGACCATTGTCTTCACTGGGCTCACTTAGCAGCCTGACAAGAACATGGAATAAATTCTTGGAGCAATGACAGATCATTGCATTCCTCTCTGCTTTTTGCTTTAAGTGATAAGTGCAAGTCTAATTATGTATATATATGTTCCTATCTGAAATTCTTAATTGCTGAATAGTTTTCACCCTGGGGAGAGGATGAGAGAACCAACCTGATGGATCTCAACTGTGCTGCCTAATGCAGGGCTGGGAGGGGCTCAGACACAGATGGGGAGAGCCTGGCAAAAAAATCTGTCTGGGACGAACTCAGCCAGAAAATGAGCTGTGGAGTGAAAGACAAACACAGTCTTTATGTGACCAGATGGGATGGTGGTGGTGATACAGGCTGCACAGTGGCCAGAGTTCTTTGAGCCCCACAAAGCTGCATCAAGCACTGAGGGCTGACCCGCAACCTCCCAGAAATGGCTTTAAAATAATTGCGAGATGGCTGATTAGGGCTGCTAAGAGAAAATAATGAACTATACAAAAAAAAAATCAACCAAAAAACCAAAGAACAAACAAACAAACAAACAAACAAACAAACAAACAAAACCCCAACAAAAGCCATGCACAGATGCAGAGAAGCCCCTTACGCCTGGCTAAGGCACTCCCAAAAGCACTGAGTACCTCTGTGCTCTTTCTTATGTTCTTAATGTTTTAGGAAGGTTATTTGGCTTGCTGCCCACCAGAAACAGCTACAGGTTTTGAGAAACATCCCAAAGATCCAGTCAGTGCTCCTATGCTGGCACTGAGCCAATTACAGTGAAGAAAACACAGAAGTTTCTGATGCTTTTCTCTTAAATATTGTGAGGTGAAACTGAAACCCCTTTCCTAAAATGGAAACACCCACTCGGCTGTGGAGATGCACCGCAGCAGGATGGAGTCTGGTGGGCTACAGATTTCCTGTTAGAAGTTTTGGTCCAGCTCATCATACAGGGCCTCACAATATTAAAATCTTCAGAAAGTATTACTTTAAGGTATGTATTGGATTTTCTCCTTCTTAGGTTTTAGTGTGTGAAGGCTATGCTTACAGAGAGGAGAAAAAACAAACAAAGAACACAAACTATGAAATATGGTTTTAGAATTGCAGTGATAATTATTTTTGATTGAAAGAGTATTTATAGATACTCCTCTCATTGGTGTTGCTATAATCCAGAAACCACTTAACCTCACTGAGGAAATAATAAGAACTTTCTTTTTTTTTTAAAATTGAAACCTTTTTTCATCCTCCTTTCAGCAGATTAGCAGGATTAAAGTTTTCAAAGTATGTTGGAAATATGGTTTAGGAGAACTGATGGGCTAAATCCTCAGATGATATAAATCAGCTTACCTTTGGTGATTTCAGTAAATACAGTGGTAATAAGAATGATATTAGATCAATGTGGAAGAGATGAAAACAGTAAGCAAAATATAAACCCACCACCCAGAGTTTATAGGAAGGCCAGTATGAGATTACAGGAGGGACAGGTGTGGTTTGTGTTTTTCTTACACAGGGAATTCATCTTCAGGCTGCAAGCAGTGTAAACACAGGCACTCTGGGATTAGTTCAGAATATCTCCTGAATTCCTTCTGGGAGCTGACAGTAAAACTTTTAAAAGAGACAGCTAAGGCTTATTAGTAACACAAGTAAGAAGCCTGCAGGATGGGAACAGTTGGAATTTCCCAGGAGAGTTGGGTAGGATGCTGAAATGAGAGAGGTGGCAGCACACCCTGCCCTAGACAAGAACATACGTTAATGGAAATAATTTTAACAAGGTAACATAGTTATAGATGGAACAATCAGTTTGTCTCAATACAGGTTTTATGCCATTTCAGAAGCCCTGGGACATTGAACAGATTTGTATTAGACTGATAGACAAGACAAAGCAATGAGAGGAGCTTCTCTGGAGTGGCAGCTGCAGTCTGGACAGGATGTCTGGTGTCTCAAATAACATTACAGTCCCAAGCTTACACCACTGAATTAGTGCTTCAATAATTCTGATGATGTCTTATTTCACTGTAAATTAAATTGAGAAATATTAATGCTATGGAAAATTATGTCACAGTCACATCCATTTTTCTTCTTGCCCTTTGTTTTCATGAATGTAAGGGGAGAAAACTTCTTCTTTTAGACTTTATCATGTAAATGTTTGTTTCAGTTAACTCCAACATTTGCTGATCTGTTTATGGGTAGCTTCCACTTACTCTAAGCATCCTTGAGTATCAGGAAATCATTTAATCTCCCTAGAAGTAGCCCAGGTCACAGGAAAGATGATGAGGATCCTCAGGAATTAATAGCAATGTACCATCAGACATGGAAATGTTTAGTGTAATTTGAAGGGCATTTAGACTGCACTGACTTCTCCCAAAGGATCCAAAGTAGCTCCATAATCAGCATGTTCTCCCTTAGATCTGCTTAGTTCAGGTTAGCTGTATTCCTGGAAAACAGTGACAGAAGAACCAGGGGATGGTCTCCAGTCTCCAGCAGAATCCTTTGCAAAGTCAGACTTGGCCAGGCATGGATCAAAAAGAAATCTCATTTTGCCCAGTGCCTTGTTCTTACAGAGGATTACACATTTGGTTTATATATTTGGGTGTTATATTGCTATGTAAGACCCCAAAATCAGTTGTGGAGAAACCATAACACAACAGTGTTATAAAAGCAACAGGAGATTTGCTACCTGATCAGTAATGGAACTTAATGGAAAATATTCCTCTCAGGCAACATAACATTTGGCAGAGAACATGAAAACCAATATGACAGATGAATATTTTTATTGATAAATCTGAGCATTAAGATTTTTCAGTCCATGAGAATTCTGTGTCATGAAGTGGTTATAAAAGTCAGAAAACAAAATTGCACATAACCAAAATGCAGAATGGTTATTGTATATCAAAATACATTGTCCACCAGTTTGAATTTTTTTAGGTCCAGCTTTTAAAGCCTAATTTAAAACTTTCTATGGAAGTTGGATCATATTTGAAAAATTGACAAGGACTTAGAAGAGGCATCAGGAATTTGTAGTTGCAGTCACCACACCTGGCAAGGGTACTGGATACTAAGCAGAGGAAGGGAAATATATTGTTTAGCCCTTCCAATACAGACAATCTAGAGTCTAAATTAAGCATGATATAAAAATATAAATGTAAAATAAGACACCATTAAAATTTGTGTCCAAATAAATAATAGCAGTATTATTATTATTCATAATAATAATAATAATAAACAAACATAAATCCAATTGGAAATATCCAAGAGATTAAGGATATATATGCATAATCCACATTCCCAAGAGCTGTTGCCACTCTCTGCAAATTAAGTGTGTATTTTTCTTAAGAGAATGACACTTCCTGTAATTACTAATTGGGGGTTACTTCTATGGAGAGTAATTTTATATCCATTTAAATTTTCTAAATTATTATGTGTTATTGGGTCATCATATCTATCTGCTGTCATATTTCACTTGCCAGCTACACGGTGAAAGCCACATGGTCTTTCAGAGAGGAAAAAAAAAACATTTCCATTCCCTTTTCTAGGTGAGTATAGTTTTCTAGTGAAGTGTCAAAAAACCTACATAAATAATGAAGAACATAATACCATAAATCAAGATTTAAAAGGCGAGCAAGGAAAGGTGTGTTATCCAGTGAAGAATGGAAGGAAAATGGGAGCTGAGAAATCAGCAGTGAAGCTTAGCCCAGGAGGAAGGGAGAGGTTGGGGGAAGGTGCTTTAAAGACACACAAGGATCAATGTCTGTCCTCATGGTGCTGTGCTAAAAAAAAATATTGGTTTACTAAAAATACTGATTTACTGGGAGAAAGAGGCTATTTCAGATTGCCCTACTTCTGCTGCACATTGGGCACACAAACTTTGCCCACAGAAGAGGAATTCGGATGAAAGAGTCTCTTCATGTCAGTGTCAAGCTGGTTTTAGAAATGAAAATCTAGGGCAAGTGCTCAAGATTAAAGAATTCTCAGAATGGCTAATTTACATAGCAGAATGAATCATCCAGTGTTGGAGTGAAAGAAGGAAAGCACTCATACCTTCATGTGCTCCTGAAAACTCATCCCTCTGGTGGCCAACATGGCTATAAATACACCTAAGAGCAAGGCAGGTGGCAATGGCCTTTCCCTGGATAGTATCCTACAGAACTGATGAGCGCTCAGTGATCAGGAAATATAATATATTCAGGAATTTGTACAGTGATCCAAATCCATGAAGTAGGAAAAATGCTGTTGTCTCATTTTGCATCAAATTGTTGCAAAAATGAAGGATGTGACCTTCTTATCTAAGGTGACCCAGTGGAAAAACTGGAATATGAGCCCAAGTAAAATATAGCCTGGAGAGTGCTCCATCCTCTAGGCAGCACTGTGGAACAGACACTCCAAAATCATACTCTTAATAGCAGGATAGATAATTTTGTGTAGTACTTTATTCTTTACATTCATCAACATAATTTAGAGGGAGAACATTTGAATAACTTCAGCTTTCAGGGCACAAACCAGAAACTGGGCAGCAGAGAACAGGGATGTTTTTATTCCATGTAGCCAATAATCCCAGCCTTGCCTCCTTTTCCTCCTCTAAATGCTCATTCAGTTTTTTTTTTTTTTAAAGCATATCCAAATATAAGCACATTGAAAACATAAGAAAGACTTGTGCCTAGTTTTTAAACACATTCACACAGGATTCCAGAGAGCGGATCTAGAGCTGCCTTTATGCAGAGAGATCAGATGCTTGTTCATAGTCTGCAAGTGACAGAATAAGGATATCACAGTTAGAATGTAAAAAAACCCAACAAACCAAACCAAACCAAACCAAACCAAACCAAACCAAACCAAACCAAACAAACAAACAACCCCTCCAAAACCAAAACTGAAAACAAAAAACTGACCACAGATACGGAACATGTTCTCATTGTTATAACATTTTCCATTGCCATTCCAAATTTCCTTTACATAACTGTACTGGTTTGGGCTGGTAAAGTTAATTTACTTCAGATTGGCTTTTATCATGCTCTGTTTTTTACCTATCTGCATAAACATTTGTGTGCTGTCCTAGGAGTGACCACCTCATTGATTTCAGGAAGGAATCCAGACATGAGGGTACTTACCTGCTGAGTGCTTTCAATTTCATTAAATCTTGCTGGACCCTATGTCAGAAAATATATATTTGGTGACAGTTTCTCCTCATATCTGACGTGCAGGAATTACCATCTTTTCACAGGTTCTGAAAAGAAAATCAGATGTTACAAATACACATCATGGAAATTAAAATTCTCTTCAGGACTGCCAAAATTTCCAGAAAGGTAGAGAGGAAATGAAGAGCTCCTGGAAAAGTAAAAGGCTGGAAATATAATAAATGACGGCAGCTGGTTCAATACTTCATATTCTGAATTTTCAATGTTAAATAAGCTCTAAATAAAGCTTTTAAGTCCTCTTCCCCTTTTATTTTTTTCTCTCTCTGTCATTTTTTTAAAGCCCCTAAGACTAGCTGGATCTAAGAAAACACAAACAAGATTTGCTCCTAAATCATGAAGATTTGAGTAAACTGTGAGCAGTTCAATATCTGTGAGATTAAAACTAAGCACTTTTTCCTTTTTATGGGGCATCCATGCACCCATAATGTTGAGAATTGAAGTAAAATAATAGATATACTTTAAGTTATGGAAAAAATCTTTTATAGAAGTGTTTAATTTTTTTCCCTTTACAGAAATTTTATGATTGTAAATATTAATGCAACTAAACAAAATGTGGAAACAAAATTGTTTTACCTATTTAGCCTTTTTCTCTAACATTTCTTAGGTAATTACCATTTCTAAATTCATTTAAATGGCTAAACTATTAATCTAATATATCTGTTTTTCTATGTATTAGGTTACCATTTGTTTTATTTAATTTTCAAAGAATAGTTCCTATCAACCATTTTATTTTCATTAAAATGAGAAAAATATGACTGCCTATCTCTGCAATTTAATTATCCAGCTCATTTTGTAACCTTTGCCTGTAGCTACTTAGAGACTGGGATTTATTTAAAAGCATTATGATATTATCTTGTCTCTCATTCATCACAAAGCCAGCTAAATGCAAAAGCTAATTGTTTCCAGGACATATTTTGGGAGGTTTGATGAATCTTTGAGCTCAAAAGATTGTGAACTTCCATGAGCTGAACATTAAACCAGATGTTCACCAGATGAGCTGCATTTTGAGCACATGCATCCTTTGGAAACCAGACTGTGATTAGGATATCGTGGTATTTTGCATTTTTGGGGGGCGTATTCTGTGCTGTTTTCTGTTCATTGCTGTATATTGTGGTGATGTCTTGAGGGGGATGCTCAGTGAAGACAACCCCGCTGACGCTGTTTTACACCACGACACAGACTCCGAGATTCAGAAGGTTGAAAATGACTCCTTTATTTTTGGGATGTGCCTCCCTTTTATACTATTTTACACAGACCAATTCGATTGGTGAAACAAAGACAAACCTCTTCAATCACATTGGTCAGACCAGAGGGACATCAATAAGTCCCTCCTAGGAAAAGGGATGAATAACAAAGTTACAGTTACAAAAACATTTCTCCTGTTTACAGAAAATTCCCTGGGAAAAGAATTTATTGGTCAGACCAGAGGGACATCAAGAAGAAGTCCCTCCTAGGGAAAGGAATGAATAACAAAGTTACAGTTACAAAAACATTTCTCCTGTTTACAGAAAATTCCCTGGGAAAAGAATTTCAGAAAACCAAAACACCTCAGGCATGGAACCAGGGCTACACCCCACCTCTCTAGTATTAAGCAAAGTTTTGTGACAGGTTGATCCTCCATGTGCTGCAGCTGGATACGAAATCAGTGCATAGGTACAACCTGTAAAACCCAGCAGAATTACATTCCTGTTTGTATTCTTACTGGAAAACCAAATGGTTCTGTTTCCATGGAATTGATACTCGCCCTGCTGCCTCGCAGTAACAGGTTTGCTTTTATGTGGAGCAGGTGGCTAACAGTGCAAAACCTGTTTTCATGGTGGGAAAGATTTATTGCCCTCAAAACTGATCTCAGAAAATTTGCAATTGGTGAGCAACTGCTGTTTGAGAAGCAATGTAGATAAACAATGCAAGCACAAAAGGCAGAAGAGGGAAGAATAGCTCAGCTGTTTTGTCTTGGGAACTCATTTTTATGAAAAGGCCTTCCAGTTCCCTATAAAATAACCTAATGAAAAAAATTAAACTCTGGAAATCTCTTGTGATGTCTTAGAATATCTTGAATCCTTAATTGTTTTAAATTAATTAGAAAAATGTGTGGCTAAACCAGTCTTGGATGGTCTCCAGCAAGTCCTTTTTACTGTATTTTAAAATATAACTTTTGTTTTCATGGCTCCTGTTGAATAACTGGAATGTTCATCACTAATTATCTGTTTAATTATGCTTTTCCTTCTTGATTGAACTGGAAAATACAGGGAGACAGAGACAAGAGGCACTGAGGCCCTTTTCTATTCTTCTTACCTGAAAAAATTACTTTGAATTTGATGGTGCTTTGATTCAAAACACTGGGGCTGACATTTATTTAAAATGTACTGGCAAGACTCGACTGATTTCCTTGAGGCTTCACAGGCTCACATTTGCTGTTTGGTTGATGAGGTGCAACATGAAATTACAGAAAGGAAAAAAGGGTAAGCTGTAATTAATACATCTAAACCAGATTTAACTTTGGTTTCAGTGCAACTGATGTGATGTATATTAGATGTGTTTGAGTTTTCCTCCTAAATTTAGCCAAGATTTGAATGAGATATTTGTTGTAAGGTTTCCTAAGCTGTAACCAATGGAGAAAGGAAGTGCTTAAGGGTCATGTACCAGGTGTAGATAAAATCTATCTCCTCTCTTTTAACCTGTTTTCAGATTGACATCAGCACTTGCTGATAACTAACTTGAC
Source organism: Illadopsis cleaveri (assembly GCA_013399915.1). NCBI lineage: Eukaryota > Metazoa > Chordata > Aves > Passeriformes > Timaliidae > Illadopsis > Illadopsis cleaveri. Next base: position 17,602 of record VXBB01018811.1, read on the forward strand.
CCAAAACTACAGAATTTAAGAGAGGGGACACATTCTCCTTCCTGAGTGAGAAGTTAATCTTGGCCCACAGGAGGAAACTCAAGCAGAGCTCACCCTCTGCAGAGTTATCTGAGCTGGGGTGTCCTGCAGCCTTTGTGCTGGATCAGGGTTGAAAAACTCAGGGTTCTGGTGGCAAAGCACTGGCACTCAGCTGTCTACAACAACTTACAGCAGGAAATCACATTTTCTAATTCCAGAGAGAATCCAAGGTTGCTTGTGGGGTGGCACATGGATGTAAGGCATGATTGAATGAAGTCCAGAGCTTGCAGAAAAGAAGATAAGAGTTAAGTGTATCATGGGGGTTTTTTTGCTTTTGGGTTTGTTCTCTTTTTTCTTCTTTTTTTCCAGGATGTGACTTAAGTTTCCATCAGAGGTTCTGCACCCTTCCATTTCCTTGTGTGGAAAGGCATATCCCTCTCATCTTCATCCATATTCAAACACTAATAAACAGATGGTCAAATTAAGGAGACCCTATCATCCAGAAAATTAAATGAATTAGAAAATCACCAGAGCTTAGTTTTCCAAAACATTCCTTCTTCCATTAAAATAAACACACCAGCTTACTCTCCCCTCTGCTTTTCTTCCAAACACTTTCAGAATCATGAGATCAAATAATTAAGCTAGTGGAAAATCCCTTGTTGGTATTAGAAACAAGCTCTACTGGGAGGAAGACTAAGATAACAGCTGGTTATTACAGAACAAGATATTTCATTACAGTAAGCATATCTGCTTAAGAAAAAAGGAAAGTCAGACTTTGAACTTGTTGGATCAATGATTACAATGGTATTGGAACAGACTTGAATAGCTGTATCCTGCATTGTGGGGAGAATAAGGAGATATTCTAACAGGATTTACTTGTTATACAAAATTCAGGTTAGAAAACAATTAACAAAGAAGGGAGGATCTTCTCATGCTCAAAGCAAAAGGCAGGCAGTGAGAAAATTATTATATGAGGGCAGCAATTCATCCCATCCCATTAGGGCACACTGGTGACTGTAGTCTAGAACAAGCTGAAATACAAAATGCAGGCAATTAATTTTAGGAGTTGAACATGTCTTGCTTTTCCCCACAGCTGCCTTGCCGTAAGTCTTTTGTCATCCAAAGAGCTGTAAGTTCTATGTGGAGGAATCTGACAATTCACAGGGCATGGGGATTGTATCTGAGGTGCTTCTGTCACCTCAGTGGCAGCAAGCAAGGAAAGGAAAGGCAGAGAGATGATCAAGAGAAACCTGTGGAGGTGCTAAGGAAAGAGAATGACTCCTGCAACACCACCCCTGCCAGCCAACACTTAGAGACCAGCATCAAATGATTGGAGATCTAGTTAGTGTGGCTGTTAAAGAATGAATTACAGCAATTTTAAGGAGTGAAGCTTAATTTTATGGTCAGTTCTAGGAGCAGTAGCAACATGTGAATAACCCCTCCGAATCCTCCAACAGCATTTGACTCACCAAACATGAGCTTTACTAGGTAACATTTATTTAAGCATTTTCTACTGTTTTCCTCTGTGCACTGACTGGCAGGGGCATGTGGGGCTCTCCTCCTAGTGCATGAGAGGCCTTCAGCATTCTCAGGTGCCTTTTCATCTCAGTCTGCAGCATTTCAGATATACTTTTGGAAAAGATAATGCTCCTTCTCCTTTTCCACAATATTTTTTTTTCATGCTTCTGACAGCTGGACTATGAGATTTCTGAGAGAGCCCTGAATGTATTTTACATCCTAAATAAAGACAGTGAGTTTATCTATTAAATAATGTTTGGAAATCAACATGTTTGCCTCCCTTTTGAAACATCCTTTGCACTGCAGTCCTCACTTCTTCCTCTCATTTGTGTCAACCTCTAATATCCAACCAAACTATTCTATGATAGTAAATGTAATGCTGGACCAGTCTGACTATTAAAACTTGTACTGCTGTTACTCCTGCAGCAGCTTTTACACCTTTCCCTGGGACAGATAATTCCACATGAACACTATCAAACAATTTTCAGAGAAGAGCCAGTGGTCTTTCATGCTGCCCTGACCCTACTCTAAGAACACACAGAGGCTGCTCTGGAACTCAGCAACCCAGAGTGACCCAGAGGAAAGTTGTGCTGGGTCATTTGCTTTGACCAGTCTCCCTTTCTGCCCTCCTGCTCAACAGGTGAACTTCTGCTGAAAAAAAAGGCTCAGAAGCATTTTTCTCTCTGAAAAATATCAGTGCTTACCCTTCCATACTAGAGTACTTGAGGAGACATAAATTATCTGTGTTTATGACATCTCCATTCTTTTTGTCAATGTTTGAAAGTTCCAGGATGCAATGAATCTGAAAACTCCCATTTTTTCAGAAAAAAACCCCCTCAGATAAGGTTGCTTTATTATCCCACATAGGATGCAGAGCTTGTTTTATGAGTCTGATGCTGTAAAACAGCCCTGTGACTGCATTAAACAACTAATGGATTTCTCCACCTAAGCTGTTCAATTTGAAATCATCTACATCTTTTCATGATTTATCCTTCTTTAACCTCTTTCTTGAATTCCTATAACTTAACATAAGTAAATAAAATTAGGCATTAATTTTTAATGAAAATATTCCACGGCAAACTGGGAACTCAGAAGGCTTGTTCTGGAAATGTCAATGTGAAACATTTCAACATTTCTGATGTGAAAGGTTTTGTTTCAGCATTTCTAAAACTGAGAGTTTTATTTCAGAAAAAGTTAACTGCCACTTTCAAAAACTCAATGCTTTCACACTTTTTTTCCCCAGTAAAATCAATTTACCAGATCCAATACACGTTCATGAGTAATTTTGTTGTTTATAAGACTGAATTTTTTAAAGTGATTTTGCTTTTCTCAGAAGAAAAAGCATCGTCTCAGCTATGCTTTCTGAATTACTGCTTCTGCCTTCCTCCTTGCAATTCGATTGTGAAGCCTGAAATCATTAGATACACAAAATATATCTAAAATCTCCAGGCTGCAGTAAGGCCTGGGAGTTAAAGGTACCTCAACTGATGAGCAGATGAAGGGATTTATTTATTGAAATAAATCCAGCACCAAAAAAAGTACCTGTGTGGGGTGAGGCTTTGCAGGGAGTGATGTTATGGTTTGTCCATTATTGGAAAGGGAAGGTAATGAGGATATTCAGCTCTTTATGGGGAGCATATGGCACCCTGGCAGCCTTAGCAGCTTGTTAAGAGCAATGAGTAATTTAATATCCTTTTAAAATGTAAATCCTCAATGTTTGTGCTAAATCCAGACATCTATTGGTTAATCTGTGCTGACCCTGCAGCAATCAGGTTTGCCTTGCCAGGTCAGCAGCAGAATTCCTCAGCAGAATGGAGATGTGGATGGATCTACTGAACTTTTCCAATCAGTGCTGTGAAAGGCATGTTGGTGCCATCCTAATACAGGAAAATCTGTGTTAAACCTGCACATCTTTGCAGTCCTGCACTCTCTCTTGTACCACCACATAGCAAGGGGAATATATTTTTCCTTTAGATGTGCCTTCCTTTTTGAACACTCAAGAGGTTTCCTGCACTCGTCTTCTGTTCAGAGGCAATGAAACTGAGGATGTCAAAGCCCTTGAAGCCTTTTCCTTGTGAAATACAGAGCCTCAGAAAAATAAAAAATTGCTTTCGTTAACTACTTGCTTTCTCATGCTTTTTCACAAACAGGTCCCTGGCCAAACCTCAAGCTGATCAATGTGGTCTTTCAAAGCCATTCCTCAGCAGCAGACAGTTTGAATAAATGAAATTTAAGGACTCAAGAACCCAAAGCAATTTAGTTTTTTTTTACTTGCCAAATGAAACATAATTGTTTTTCTATATCTAATCTACTAGATTTTGCTAGGCCCTTAAAAAAAGAAAAACTCAGGGAAATTAATGTCTTGAAAGCACTTATTTACCTTCATAGGAATTTTTATAGGAATTTTTAACTAACAGCTACATTAATTATTTTAAATTAGCCAGCACAATGTAGCCTATTGATGTCTCAAACAACTGACTTTGCATTTTCAAATGATTTCAATATTTTCATAAATCTAACTCAAACTTAACATTTCTCATTAACAAATTCTTGAAGCAGAGGGATTGATTTCTTATAAAATCAGATGGAGGAAATACAGTATTTTTTGAAAGAGGATCATAGCTTGCTAACTCTGAAGCACTATGAAAAACAGAGTATTTGGAGATTTTTCCAGAACTCTGAAGCCTGATAATATTTCCCAAAAAAAGACATCAAGAAGAAGATTCATAGCTGAAGTACAGTGACCTTTTTGCTTGTTGTTTATGGAGTAAGGAGGAAAGAGGAAAAAAACCCCAAACTGAAAACTGTAGGTGTTTTTGAAAGTAGAAATTTAAGAAATATAAATAGTTTCACTTGTTGGCTCAGCCAAATACTTGGCTCATGACCTGTAAAAATCTTTAAATGTTTCTGAGTTTTAGTTCAGTTACATGAGCAGATACAATGATGAGAAGAGGGAAATGATCTCTGGTGATATTTTAAAATTCAATTTCTCATCCATATTTGTAGAAGAAGCCTTTTCTGCAGTCAGAGAGAGGAATGTCTCGAATCTGTTCCACTGCACGGAGACAAGAAAAGTGCTTGGGCTTAAAATAAGAGGCAGAGGGATGAATTTGGTCTTCAGGCTGGGTGTCCTCAAAACCTGTTAATCTGAACAAAGAGATCACAGTTTTGTGGGAGGTGTTTCTCTATTAGATTTATAGATGGATAAACATTTAATGACTTGAAAAAAAAAAGGGGAAACAAATCCTCCTCAAGGCCTTGGCCAGCTGAGTTTCATTCATATTAATTTTAATAATTTCATCAGTAAAAGTCTAAGAAAATTCTGCCCGTATTAATGATGTATTAACCTAATACATGGATTTCACCCTGAAATGTGGCTTAAACCAATGGAACTGGTCCAGTCCTGTCAGTCCAGGGCAACTGAAATCTAGGATAATAACAATGATTTTTAGAAACCTGCTTGGCTCACCTGATCTTTGTTGCAAAACAACAAACTACAAATCAAAAAGCATGTGGATACATAACCTCAGGGACTGTAAAAGAACAGAAGCTTTGCTAGGTGATCTCAGGGCATGCCAAGAGTGCAGAGAGGATTATTCCGAAAGTCCTACAAAAATGACTGATATTTCTCTGAATCATACAGCTTGTAATCAACAGAAGATTTATCTGGTGATTTGACCCTTTTATATTTACTTCTTCTTTTAATTTTTTTCCCCAGTATGCTGGAAAACAGAGTTAATGGAATGATTGATATTCTGCCCCCAGTTTTAGCTCCTTACCTCAATCTGCACATATTACTGTTTTATTTTTCTAATGAGGGACCTCTCTAAGTAGGGCAAGCTAAGAACAAACTCTCTTGTAAAGGGCTGGAAGAAGCCATTGAATAAATGACATTAATTTTGCAAGCAGAGATAATATATGTTGTTAGATCAAGTCACATGGCAGAAAAAAAACCCCAGAAGCATGATCAAACTAAACCAGGAAAGCCTTCTGACACTTTCTCATAAATCTGATGTTAAAGGGTAGTTGGTGGGCTGCATATTGAAATCTCATTAAATTAGATTTGTGTCCTGATGTTGTCAGGCATGACATGACAGTTATGTTGGGTTAATCGTCACCTTCTTTTTTGATTGTGGTTTCTGCTAATGATTTCCTCCTCCACAAACTCATATATTTTTTTTTTTTCCTTAAGTAATGAGTAAAATGAATATTCACCTGCCTGAAAGTTATTTTATGATGATAGCAGGTTTATTACCGAATGTTGGTAAAACACTTAGAGGCTGAAAACTGCCATGTATTATCATTATTGAGAATAGAAACAACTCTAGTGATGAACACCACTTTTTCTCCCTGAAAATGGGCTCTAATTTAGATTAATTGAAGCACTTTTTTCACGTTAATCTGATTTCCTGTATCTATTGAGGACTGAAAATAAATATTTTATTGTTTTACCATATTCATTGGTAAACTCTTTAGGACTGAGACTGCATTTTACATATTCATCTGTGACCCAGAACTGTGAATCATGTCAGAGTCCCTTGCTGCTCAAATTGTAAATAATATTATCTGGTAATTATACATAATAAAAAAGTTTGCAGTAACTTCTTTATAGTGACTTGACCCCCATAACTCCTCTAACTTAAATTAAAAATGTATTTATGAGCAGTCACCACGGAGTGTCACCATGAGCTTTTTCTACACTATAAATATACCGTGATTAATTATCTCTATGCATTTGATACACTGTAATTTATTTTGGATTAATGGACCCAGCTCATCAGTAAACGCTGAGTTCCTCCATATTTCAGGAATGTCTAATCCATTAGCTGCACTGAAGGTTATCTGTAAGAATAAATCTGTGGGCTGATGCTTGTCAAACATTGTGCTATCCAGATTGTTTGCACTCAATAATATCTGTAAAAATCCCTGTTGTTTAGTTTGCCACAATTTAAAGGAGACTTGAATTGCCTAGAGTTATCTACCAGGGGGATTATTTTCTTTGGTATACTGTCCCCAAAATTATAAACTCTGTGTATGTTTAATTATAAACTATGCTGCATTCTTCATTGATCATTTGTAATAACATTTTGATGTTTGCAGATATTCATGACTCTGGAAAAAAACAAAACAACCAAAAAACCTCCAGTGAAGTTCACAGTTATTGATTTGAAATTATATTTTAGAAGCACAGCAACTTTAGGCTTAAGTCTAGAGTGTGCATATCACATGGAAAAAAAACCCCACAAAACTTACATGCAAGGTTAATATGTAAAAATATACAGAAGAGATGCAAGTTGGATAATTTTCAGTGCACCAGAGAAAGTGTCCATATTTTATATCAAATAATATCACAGATGCAGTCATTGAAATATAGCTATTCAGTATATTATGTGCTCATTAGGTTTATTTGTTCTGTATCACACACATGAACATGTTAAATATCAAAATCTTGTCCCAAAAGCACAGGGGAAAAAGAAACAAGGAAGGGAAAGGGAGATGAGATACTCTACATTTATTGTAACAGTATTTTGGCATAAGCATGAGCACAGGCTTGCCAATTTTTGGTGGCAGCATCTGAATATTTTATTTTCAATTAAAGATTACTTTAGCTCGGAAAAGAGTTCCTATGAAACCCTACTTTTAAAATAGGGGAGGGTTTGTGGAGACAAGTAAGGTATGATAAGTTTTAGGGTTATTTCTTATTTGTGCCAGCTCTTATTCTGTAGTCGGCAGACACAAACTCTTCAGGACAGGTTTCTGCTTGTATCATTCTTCCCCACAATTCCTTGCTTAGCTTTTCCAGCCTCTCATTCTGCATTTGGATCCAGCAAAAACAAATACTGATGAACTCCTGGGTATATCAGGAGGGGATTTTTTAGTCCAGCATGACAAAATCATGTCTGGAAAAGGGAAACATGGTGCAGTGACAGCTGCTAGTCAGCTTGTGTTCACTGACTGCTTCCACAGCATCTGCAGAGCAGCATTAGAGAGCCTTGGGTGGAAACTGAAAGTAGACACTGCTGTCTGTCCAATGCTGGCTACAACTTTACAGACAGCAATAATGACCCTGAAGCACAAAATTTATTTTATCACCTGTCTTTTATAGAATTTGGCCCAAACGCTTTGTAATTTAAATGCATAGACTTATGATCAGAATAGCTCCTAAACCAATGAAATGTTGGCAAAGACATAAATCCAGTACATACCCACTGGTTCACAGCTTTACAGAGGTATAAAAAGAGCCTCAGAAAGACTAAGATAATGTGAAAAAACAGTCACTCATCATGCCCAGATATTCCTAGCAGAGTGGCACAAAGATAAGACAAAACAGAAGCCCTCAGAGAATTTTTTCTTTGAGCTAAAAAATAACTAATTGAGAATAAGAAAGGGAATGTAAAGTTTCCCTCTGTGTATAAAAGATATTCTTTATGCTCCCCTGAAAACTGGAGGAACAGAGATAACTTCCCACTCTTCATGGACTCCCCTCTGCAGAGCAGGAGGCCGAGCTGGCTGCTCAGGGCTCTTCCTTGATGGCAAAGGCAGGAGAATGAAGAAAAGAATGAACAAATCCTTAGCTCTCACAGGTCCTTGGTTCTTCCACCACTCCAACCCAGACTTGGCATAGTTGAACCTCCAGTTTAGGTGGATTCATCCATTGGAGTTTGGGTGAGATTCATCTGCAGCAATAAAGGCACGTGTCTGACTGAGGATGACATAGATTTCTTGCTCAGTTCTATTGTGTGTGTGTTAAAAAAACCTTCATGGAGTCAAAAGGGAGTTTAGAGGACTTGCTCAGGTGTTGATCTTATCTTTATCAGGATGAAGCCAAGCCTTAGTGTGAAGTTGCCATTTGGGTTCTCCCTACAGTCTTAGACGCATATCTTGAGATGTATCTTGCTTTGCAGGGACTGAATGTCAAGCTGTTGGGCAGCTAAATTTAGAGGCAATTTATCCTGCCATAAAGTGATGAGATGTTTGAAAGCTCTCAGGTTTAGATCTGTGTTCAGTAGTTCCCACTTCAGTTCTGGGTACTTTTCTTTGTTGCCAATGAAGTTACTGTTTCCTACAGTGCACTCATGCTTGGCCTTCATTTTACATATCAAGGAAGGATCATGAGTGTCAAAACCACTAGGCTCTGTCTTCCAGAAGAGTATAAAAATATCCAGCCCATCCATCAAGCTGGGCATAGCACAACTCAGTTTGTCATGACAACAAAGTAATCTGAGAGCTCTCTGATAATGATTCTAATAAATGCCTTGGTGCATGAGAGGCTTATCAGCAAAATGACAAATTGATAAAAGAGAAGGTTACACAAGAATTCAAATAAAAAGCTTTCAGTCTGTGTCAAGTATTTCTTCTTGCGTGGTAACAGCTGAATAGAGAGGAAATGAAAGAAATTCTCTTGACTGCAGGATGAAAACCACACACAGAGAAAGAAACCCCTTACACCATGTGCAAGGAGCTCTTGACTTGAGAGCAGCTGAGGCTCTCTGGGGAACAAAGGAGGGTTTGCTTTCACTGACTTGAGGTAAATAACCTTGGACACAGAGTTAGGAGCCCTGGATACATCAATTGAAGCTTTAAAGATCCAATTCAGGCATCAAGATTAGATGTTGGAAGCAGTGTGACTACCCCACACCTGCCCAGCTGCCGCTGCAGGTACTTCAGCAACCTAAGGATGTGAGTCAGGTTAAAATGGGCCAAATCAGGAATTTCATCTAAGCTTGAGAATCCTAAAGTAACTATTTAAATATTTTCATATTTGTTTGCTGCTGCAGAGTTAAGAACATGATGTTACTATGACTCCTAACTTGGAGTTGTTTAGACAAGGCTTTGGTGGCACCTGAGGCATCAGGGGAGAGCAGAGTGTGCTGCTTGTAAGGTTATCAGGAATTTGATCTCATCAGTGCACCATGTTATGAGGAAAGAAAATATTTAACAACCAGAAGAAAAATGCCAAGATGGTCTCAAGCTGTAAAGAAAAATACGGTGTCAGACTGTTTTAAATTTTTTTGGGAAAATTTGAAGTTTGAATACAGAGTGAAGCTTTTCTTGCACTCTTACAGTGTTTTTTCTTTCAAATGTGTTTTTAGCCACAGAGAATGTATATTTTGTCTATTTTCTTTCTTTCAGTAGACCTGTAATACTCTTGTAAACATTTCAGTGTGACACAGGCTTCTTGATTAAAGGTTTTCAGTTTGGCTTGCCAAATATTTACAATCTCTGAAATAGCACTTCTGTTCCTAAAACATCCAAGATTATATAATCTACTTCTGGTTCTTATACTACTTGTTTAGCTTCTAAATTTCCTGAAAACAGGGGCAGGCTGTTATCCACCTCTTTTGCACTTTCACTCTCCTTTCCAAAGGAAATTATTCTCCTGAGATGTTACCCTAACCACAAATGTGCAATGTGTAATCCACCAACTGTCCTAATGTGCACTCAGCTTCTGAGGACTTGAGACTTCAATGTCATGAAAGATTCTGCAGCTTTGGTTTTGGTAAAGGTTGTTTGATTTTCCCTTCCCCTGTATTTCTTCTCCACATTTTGTTGTAGAAAGGTAAGAATTCATTTCTAGTTGTTGAAACGTTGTCTCTGATGTTTTTAATTCATTCTGTAAGGCAAAAACTTATTGGATTGCACTGATTTAATCAAATGTACCAAAGAGCCAGTAATAGCTTGCAAAGCCTCACCATATTTCTCATTCCAGATTTCATATGGGTTCAGTTTTATTAACAGAAACACCACTTGTATTGTCCCATCTTCCTGGGGCAAGGAGAGAAGAAAGAGCCCTCTTGCAATTATGTGCAATGTTCAGCCTTTTCATGAGTGACTCCATTTTCAAATATAATTTAAAAATAACTGATAATTTGGTTAGTTTTAATGAACATCTGGGATGGTGTTTCCTTCTGGGATTCCAGGAGTGGTGACTTCTTTTTGTAAAATGCCTGAGCGACATAAGGTGGCAATTTAATTGGGTGGGTAGGATCAACAGATGGTGCTCCAGGAGTGTGAATGATCCTGCAGCCTTCTCATGTACAGCTTTATTCACTCCTTTCCCCTTTTTTTGCTGCTGTACCTGCTCTGACAGCATCCCAGCTGTCAGACCTGCACCCTACCCAGCTCTGCCTTGTCCTCAATAGGATTTTCCTCTACGCTATTACATGTCAGGAAATGTGAGATGGGCGAGTGTGATACATAATTGGGACAAGGAGAGCACATCCTTCATGTTAGTGGTGTTTTCACCAGAATTTTATTTCAAATGTTTCCCACTAATCCCCAATTTCTGAGTAGGAGACTATGGATGTGTACGGTCCTTTATGCTTAGTCTTAGTTACCACCTCTGCAGATTGGCAAAACCACCTGATGTGTGAGGATTATGAGATCCTGTAGAACCAAAGACATCAACAGAGGTGTTGATTTGTGCCAGCTCTGGAACCCTGTGAGCTTCTCCACAGTCCATTCTTACCCTGAGTTCTTTTGAATGGTTGGATGGTCTCAGCTTTCAGCCAGCTACGGCCAAAGATCTTAAAGGTCTCGTCCAACTCAAACGATTTTGTGATTCTCTACATTTAGCAGATACTACAAATAACATCTTATTGCTGAGCAGGGAAGTGGAAAATTACAGGGAGCAAGTTTCCAGAAGCATGTGTAACAGTTTCTGTTTGCACCAGCAATAAAGTCCGTAAATAAAGCAGCAGCTTTACATTTGCTGAAGTCCTGAAGCCCAAGGAGAGACCAGCTCTCTGTCTGAGGAGACTTTCAATCAAGCAGGATAATCCTTCAGATGCTTGTGATTGATTTTTGTTGCCCAAAGCCTGTTCTTGTTGTGTTAAATAATGTATCTGCCCTGCGAGACAGGCTGTAATTCTCCTCCTGCTGGAGTTAAAAGTGTTGTACCCATCTCCCAACTGGGAGCAGGGACCTCTCTGACAGCATCAGACTCAGAAATCTGGGGCAGATTACAGGGGAAAAGTGAGCACACAACAGCATTTCCTTTGTGCACTTTCCCAGCTCTCAGCAGTCTGCAGCTTGGTTCTTAATGAAGATTTCCTGCATGAATCTGTCTGACTGTCTTAATTAATTTCTCCATAGCCTCCTAAAGGAGGGATTTGAGCAGTTTTAGTGAACGACATGGAAATAAGCACAAAAAAAGTCCTAGAGCACATTGTGTGCTGATGTATCCAGGAAAGAATCCTGCAGGCAAACCATTTTGGTGCCCTTGTTGAAGGACACTTCATTCATTCAGTTTTGCTAAATGGAGCCACGTATGGAAAAAGATGGGATTCAGCACTGTTAGGACATCTTGTTCTGATCTCCTCTGGGCGCTAGCCCAAGATTTATGGGGCAAACATATTGGCCATGTATGATAAAAACCACTCTACTCTTCTGCATGTTCCACTATTGCAAAGTACAGCAATGTGAAACTTAGGTTTTAGTGTCTATTATATTTTTTTTCCCATTTAAAGTGGAAATGAAAACAGGGAGGTAATTCAGAGATAATGTCATGAACCAAATTACTTTTTGTGCACATATAGCAAAGTAGACCAGTATAAATTCTTAGCTTAGACTGGATGGTTCACTGAGAAACAGTTTAATTTATCACATTAATTATGTAATTAAAGCACGAAGGAAGCAATGGTTTAATTGAATACAGGCAATGTTTATTTGTTCACACAGGTATTTTGTATCCCTGTAAATTCATCAAATGAAGAAAATGTTGGCAACACTATAATTGGAGGGCCTAATTTGTACATTTTTAACTACCTCCAAATATATAAAAGTTGTTTGCTTATTCATGCCTGGAAAATGAGTAATTTCTTTTTTTAGAAAAAGGTAAAGAGTGCAGCAAAGTTAATTCTTATTGTAGAAATCTGTACAGAAATGCAGAACATACATTCATTTATCTCCCTGTATAACTGTGCCATAAAGTAACACATGCTTGATTGTAATTCTAAAAGAAAATCTTATCTGCAAACCATATGCTCTCTCTGATGCCCTTATGCAGATTGTTATTTTTTTTCTGACAATATTCAAGTCAACTATTTTTCTAAAAAAATGACAAAAGCAGTGTAACATTTTGGTTTTTTGCTTCTATCTCTCACCCATCCATACACAGATATTTAGCAGTGCTGGCTGCTAATGGGATGCACAAAGTTCTCTGGGATATGGGGTATGGATGACCTTTCAGCTTCGTTATTGTACAGTTTATTTTACATCATTTATGCTATTTTTATTTTCGTAATGCTAACCAGGCTGATATTACCTTGCAGTTCTGTTTTTTCGTTCTTTCTTGTGATAAATTACAAAAATAAGATTAAATTGTTAATGTAACAGAATTTGCAGCAGGAGGAGTTTGGCTCATTGTTTTTTCTTGTTTTCCATTTTTATGTTCATTATTGTTTTGATTTAAATTCTCCCGAGGAGAATTTAAATATTTGAAATTTTGATTTCTGTAAAATATTTGAAAGGGCAGGTTAGGGAACTGACTGATGGTCTGTTCATCAGATCCATCCTCCACTTCAAAGCCCAATCTGAAAAACATGGTGGAACAAATAATTTGAGGTTTCTGAGTTGCTTTGAGTGGAGTTAATGATCTCAGCCAAGTGACTGGCACGAACCAGAGCTATCAGGGTGCAGGACATTCCTGTAGGCTGGTGAGAGGAACACCTGAGACGCAGGAGGTAACAGATAAATCAACTCTGAACCTCCAGCTGATCATCCCAACACTCTTGTGCAATCTCTTTCCTGGAGAGTGAGGGGATGAGACAGACTCAGTGCAAGATGAAGAACAAGATCATCCTCAGGAAGGACTGCCATGATATTGCCAGGTCTGATCATGACAAATTATCTTTTTCTATTCCTCTTTAACCCCTTGTTTCTCCCTTTAACCATATCATACTCTTTTTTCCTTTTTCCGTCTCGTTCCCTCCATATTCTCTGCTACTCACATCTGTGTTATCTCTGGGGTTGTTGGGTGGTAGCAGCTTTCCATCTTCCAGACTCATCACATCTCTAAAGTGCTGTTGAGAAGGAATGCAACAAAGTGAAGAGCTGAGACACTGTAGAGTCTAAAGGCCTCAGAACAAGTATTTGAGAATACGGCCTCAAGTTAAACCAGGGAGGGTTTAGATTGGGTATTAGAAAAAATTTCTTCACTGAAAGTGTTGCCAAGAATGGGAACATATCCTGAGCCTACACAGGGAAGTGCTGGAGTCACCCTCCCTGGGAGTGTTCAAAAAACACGTGGATGTGGCACTTGGGGACATGGTTCAGTGGTGAACACAGTGGTGATGGGTTAAGGGTTCACTCTGATGATCTCAGAGCTCTTTCCCAGCCATACCAATTCTGTGATTCTGTGATTTGGACTCTGCACTCCCATGTCCCCCTTAACATATGAAAATCTTGATGGAGCCCATGTTTGCCAACTGATTAGCTAAATAAGAAGTGGCATTTTTGGAGTGTTCATCTGGTATTTTTATGAAGAATGGTCATTAGTCTGACAGAATTCAAGCTTTTTCATCACTGATTTGATAATAAATATGAATTTTGTGGATGACAAAGTGACATAGCCTGCAGTCACTTCATAAGGCATGCCTGTTGAAAGAAAATTAGTTTTAATATCAGTGCAAAGCCATGTCTTACAGAAGAAGGAATGAAAATCATTCTCCCCTTGTCAGGGACCATTTTTGGGAAATCAGACTGAAAAGTGACTTTGGAGTGGATGTGGTCAAGCAGACCTGCCCCAGCTGTCCACAAAAACAACCATGAAAAATTCTCAGTTCTATAAAGAGATAATTATATAACAAACAAATTTACCTTTCAAAATATCCCTGTTGAGGATGAAAATGGAATATTGCTTCCAGTTTTAATACCTTTCTATTGTGTGTGCAGTCTTGTCTCATTTTCTGTTCCAGTCCTACCTATGAAATGAGCATCTTAAGATGGTCTATTTTCCCAAAATGCACGATTTTGTTTTATTAAGAGTCCATTTCAACCCAGACCTAAAATCAGGGGCATATTCAGAGATGCCCTTACTTTCTCTAAAGTGTTTCACTAATGACTCCCAGATGGCAATAAAACAATTGCCAGGGAAAACAAAATGTAATAATATTGTCACATAAATGAAAAGATGCCACAAATGAATGCATTTACAGAAAACACTTGAGAGCAGACAAGTGGCAATTGGTTTGCAATATCTCTGCTGGGAAACTCCATACAATTATAATTAGTGCTCTGCCTCTTATTATTCAAACTTGGTTGGGAGATTGACTGCAAATGATTTTTTAATGGCTTTGGTTGCGTATTTTTCCTTTGTTATCAGACCATAACAGCAAGAAGAACAGTATTCTCACTGTACTCAATCTGCCAAAGTGTCCTTTGTACCAGATGGTTTTGGCTTCAGCAAGCTAAATTTAAATCATTAAATTATTGCACTGTATCCCACATTATCATCCTGACAGATCTAGCAGCTAGGAGTTGGTTTCCATCAGTAGGTTTTTGTCCAAGATAAAAACTTAGTCAATAGGGAATGATTCAAGTTTAGCCAGTTATTTACTTTATTTGTGCTCCCTTCTACCACTCATTCATATTTCCAGCTTCATTCAGGCCTCCTACTACACAAGGCTGATGATTAGTTCTCTCAGTGGGAAGAGATGGTGTTGACAAAACAGAGCATCAAGGAAAAACTGTAGGTGATCAATTCTCTACTGTTCTCGTGTTCCTTGATATTTCCCAGTGTGAGGTCACCTGGGGAAATAATGGAGCTAAAGAAAAGATTAAGGTAGTTAGGAAAAATGAGAGGAGTAATGAAATTCTAGTCCTTTGACAGGTATGAGTGGAATATCAATAAAGACTAAATGCATTTGCAGTGTTTGCCGTAATAACCTAAATAATATAATGAGGCCTCCTGTTACTAAAAAATATTGGAAAATATTATAGATACCTTATTGTCTCTAAAAATTAGCAATATCAATTTTCAGGTATTTATAGTACTATATTAATCACTAGCAGAACATGATGGGCTTTCAAAAGGGATTTTGAAGTTGTTTTTTTTTTGGCCATATAAGGAAATCATTGTATGTATTTGTTAATTGCAAAGGTTTGCTTTCTTTTTTTTTAAGAAAATGGAGGAAAACAAAGAATGAAAAATCCTATCTATCTTTTCAAGGAAGAGTATTTCAAATATCCTGTTATACATGCTATGGAAAGAAACAATTAATGCATGCTCTGAAATAATTTATTAAAGAGACAAAATAATGAGACAGAGATAAGCTGTTCTGAGGGGAACTAAAACCCTGGTGTGGAGAATCAGTGCAGTAAATGAATAAGATTTGGTTAGTGATGCAATAAAGAAACTGAGGAATAGAATGGGGAAGGCAATCTGAGACAAACTCATTTTGTGAAGAATGATGAAAAGGTTTTGACAGAGTGACCCATAGCTTGGATATTGACTGGAGAAGACTGGACCACATCGATCACCAATACACTTCATCTCTGAATAAGCACAAAAATCAGAAAGTGATGCTTTTTTACATTAGGGCAAACAAGGACTAAGAACATTCTGGGAAATGTAGAAGTAAAAAACAAGCTGCACTGACTGTGAGTTTGGTTTATGCTAAATAGAAATAGATGAGGTTTTGATGTGCACCCAAGATCATGGAATCATAGAAATCATGGAACAGTTAGGGTTGGAAGGGACCTGAAAGACCATCTTGTTCCACCTCCCTGCCATGGGCAGGAACACCCTTCACTAGACCAGGTTGATCCAAGCCCCATCCAACCTGGCCAGGAACACTTCCAGGGATGGTGCAGCCACAACTTCTCTTGGCAAGAGACTAAAATGGTTCAATTTGTAGACAAAGAAACTAAAGAAAGAAGGAACTAAGAAAACCTTCCAGTTAAACTTCCTAGACTGAGGAAACCATGGATCAATTCAACTTTTAACCAGCTATAAGGGCAAACAATTCATGATGATATCACACCACTGACCCTGCTGTTATTGCATGTGTTCTCCTTGAGTTTAACATCTGTACTTTTGTTGGTGTACCATAAAAATTATATTCCCAAATCTCAAGGGTCACACTTCTAACTCCTTTTACCTTAGTTTTCTCTATGTTGGAGTCAGCAGTTCCCTGCACCACTGCGAGAGAACATAAATGCGTCTCTAACTTGGGAAAAGAGAAAAAAGTTTCTGGGGAAATTAATGAGAGAAGAAAAGAATGAAAATGCAAGTAGCAGCAGTGATGAAAGTTCCATTTTTATGAAGATACTCAATGTCCCTGTTCACTCCTTGTTCACATTGCCTGCCCCCTTCCATGGCATGTGACCATATGTTTAACAATTAGCTCGGTACAGATTTTTCTGTGCAGTTTTTATTGCCCTTATGTCAATCCTAGGCGGTATTTTGCATAACATTACTCAAAGAATCAGTGGAAAAAAGAAATTATCATTTTAATTGCAAATTTAAGTGCTGTGATCAATATTCCGAACATGCTGAGCTATAGTATCAGAAACCATACTTAGAATAACATTTATATGCAGCTATTCCTTTCTGACAGATTTTCTGCCTAAGTACCGTGCCCAGTAAGAAAAAGAAGACAAACAGTGAAAGTTCTCATTCTGGGAACACACTGAGTGATCAGGAGAACAATGTGGAAATCAAAGATGTCCCTGAGGGATGTGTTTGTATGAGTCAGTTCAAAACCCTTTAAACTGGTCTTTCAAGAGAACATGATGCTCTTATTTGTTCTGTTTTGCAGCAGTGTGCTGATTAATGCTTGTGCAAATTTTGAGAAGACTAGTTTGGCATAAGGATTTGCTTTCCTTCACCCCTTCTGCTCCCTCTTTTTTTTTTTTTTTAAATGGGTTTACAGCTGACTAAGTCAAGACCAAGCTTAAAGAGGACACTTAAAGAAACTTTGGTGCAGAGTGAGACAGAAAATAACAGCCCCCTTGTTGTTCCTTGTTATGTGAAGGCAGAAGTGCACAGCTTTCTCACAGCTTCAATTTTACAAAAAATACATTATAACCAATTTTTTATTGGCATGAGAGAGTTGCAGATCTGGAAGGGATTCCTGGGAAGAGCAGCCTTCCCCAAACAATGTGGGTAACTATACCAGAGAATCATGGAATCATAAAATAATGGAATCTTAAACATACAGAATCATAAACATGTAGAATCATAACCTCACAGGATTACAGACTGGTTTGTGTTGAAGGGACTTCAAAGATCATCTTGTTCCAACCTCCTGCCATGGGCAGGGATACCTTCCACTATCCCAGGTTGCTCCAAGCCCCATCCAACCTGGCCTTGGACACTGCCAGGAATGGGGAATCCACAACTTTGGACAACTTGTCCCAGTGCCTCACCACCCTCACAGTGAAGAATTTGTTCTTAATCTCTAATCTCATCCTGCCCTCTGTCAGTTTAAAGCCATTCCCCCTTGCCAAGAGCCCAGAGCTCCTCTCCAGCTCTCTTGTAGCCCCTTTAGGCACTGGAAGGTGCTGGAAGGTCTCCTGGAGCCTTCTCCTCTCCAGGCTGAACAGCCCCAGCTCTCTCAGCCTGTCCCCAGAGCATCTCAGGATTGCTGTGGCCTCCTCTGCACTCGCTCCAGCAGCTCCACACCCTTTTTATGTTGGAGGCCCAGATGTGGACACAGCTCTGCAGGTGAGGTCTCACCTGAGCAGAGCAGAGAGGCAGAATCCCCTCCCTCAACCTGCCCACCCTGCTTTGGATGCAAATCAGGACATGTTGGGCTTTCTGGGCTGTCAGTGCACATTCTTCAAGGAACAAACTTAAATACAGTTACACAGCAGATACTACAGAAAAAGAATGTGCTTTTTTTAAGTATTAACCTCACAGTCTCTGCTGGCCAGCTCATTATAACTACTGTGGTGATGATCTCATGTGAAAAACTCTCTACTGAGCAGCAAACACCTAGCAGAAGAGGTGAGAATAGTGATTTCAAGCTTTCTTCACAGTGAATCCTTCTAGTTCAAAATACCACCGATATTTTTAGTTGAAAACTTGCTTTATCAGAGGACTGATGCTGCAGCCAGGGAACTTGCTGCTTCACTTTTTTTCTCTTCCCTGATCTTTCCAGTGTAAGCAAGGAGATTCACAAAACAGCGTCTTATATCACAGCAGGAGGGGAAAAAAGGCTTACTTCAAAATACAGCATGTCATATCATCTCTGTGTGAGTCAAAATACGGGGAATCTTACTCTCCTGTAGAATATTTACCTGCCTTGGACTGAGTTGCAGGGTTTTAGTCAGTTTTTTAGTCAGAACAAAAAGCTGCAGTCTGATCTCTCTTACACTTAAGAGCTCTAAGACCCTATTGTGAAGCACTTCAGGAGGGAACAGAGTAATAATAAAGTACCACTAAAAAAAATAACACGAAGGGGTGCCAGGAAAACTGAGCAGGAAAAGGTAGACAATACTTTCTGTGGAAGGAAAAAAATACAAGAAATATGAGCCACCTGGTCTAGGGGAAGGTGTTCCTACCCATGGGAGAGGGGCTGGAACTCGATGATCTTTGAGGTTCCTTCCAGCCCAAAACATTCTATGATTCTAAGATTTTATGACTCTGTGATTCTGTGACTGTCTGAAAAAATTGCTTACATTGTTAGAGTAGGTTTGATGTCCCCAGGATTCTGTGATTCTATGACACAGCTCCTAATTTACACATAGGTCACAGAAAGATTAACTCTGCTCACTAATTTTAGGTCTCTGTTCCTCTGGTGGCTGGATCTCAGAAATTTAAGTGCAATATACTGCTGAGGTATCTGGATTGAGGCAATATGTCAACTGCCAAGATGCCACAGTAAAATCCACTGGGGACCAAAGCAGACCTGCTGAACATCTGATTGCTGGGAAGATTTAAGCTTGGGGGGTGTAAATGGGCTCACTGTCTAGGACAGGACTAAAATCAAATATATAGACTGAGGCCTACATCTGCAGGTGGAATTAAGCAGGAAAGTGTTATCATTAGTCTTGCTTGGCTATGACCAAGCAGTTCCTGGGGTATCTGGGCCAAAGAGAAGTTCAGTCAAGAAGCAACCAAAAAAGAGTGAATAGCAGCATGTTCAGAGACTGTTGTGAAATTTGGGCAACAAGAAAGTCTGCACAGCAAACTTTGATATGACAAATGAGAGATGTTTCACTCTGCCCATCCATTTTTCTACCTCTGAGAGTGGTGTTTTGCAAAACATATACCAGCGTGAAGAACGAGTCTGTTCTCCCCTGTTGCTGGCTCTGCACTTCTGCTGCTTTCCTTGTATTGTCAAGAACAAATTGATTCT
The DNA here is from genome assembly GCA_013399915.1 of Illadopsis cleaveri. Taxonomy (NCBI): domain Eukaryota; kingdom Metazoa; phylum Chordata; class Aves; order Passeriformes; family Timaliidae; genus Illadopsis; species Illadopsis cleaveri. Next base: position 37,443 of record VXBB01018811.1, read on the forward strand.
GAGGACAGGGCTCCCCAAGATGTGGTGAGACAAATTAATAAGCTGTCCTTTCTTTTCCAGAGGGCAATATCTTCCTGCACACTCTCATCTTTGCTGTCTCCCCTCATCTGCTCTCTCTGTATGTTCTGGAGAGACTTTTCTGAGGTAATACACCTCAGTGAAAGGGAGGAATACAAGCTCAGTGGATATTTACTGCCTTTTGCCTTACTGGGTATTTTTCTGCCTTTTCAGTGAGTTACATCCATTCAGTAAAAAGTCTGACAGGCGCTACAGGCAGAACAAATGGCTGAAAGATAAAATTATGTGGCTAGGAGTAGGGGAGGGCTGGGGTTAGTTAGGGATGAGAAAAAGATGGACAGGGCAAGTGGAAATAGGGAGTCACGGCATTCAGAAGGTATCTGGTTGTTTCAGGAGTGTGCTCTGAAGGGCACTTACAGGAAAGATGGGAAAAGAGAATTTACTGAAGCCTGTAGTGACAGGACTAAGGGGAATGGTTTCAAGTTGAAAGAGAGGAGGTTTAGATTGGATATTAGGAAAAAATTATTTACTAAACGGGTGGTGAGGCCATGGCACAGTGTGCCCAGAGAAGCTGTGGATGGTCCACATGTGAAAGTGTTCAAGGCCAGACTGGATGTGACTCTGAGCAATCTGGTCTAGTAGTAGGTGTCCATGCAGAAAATTAGGAGTAAGATAACCTTTAAGGGCCCTTCCAACCCAAACCAGGCTGTGATTCTGTTGCAGAGCACATTCAGTGCAGGTAGCTCAGGGTGCAGCTGCAGTTCCAGCTGCAGGTTGAGCTCTGGGTGGCAGGAGAACTCAGAGAAGACCCAGGCAAGAGCTCGTGAACAGCTGGCGCTTGGCACAACAAAGAGCACAGGGACCTGTGGCTCAGGAAAGAGACCCGAGGGCTCCAGACTTTCCCCACACTAAGTCTGTGAGGGTATAAAAGCCCAGGGCTTCCTTGGTTCAGGGTCCCTCCCTGGAGGCACCCAGCTCACGTGGTTGTTTTGTTATTGCACCAAAATTAAACAATTTGTAGGATCTGTACTTCTGTGACTCTGCTGTGGGAAACCTGGGGTCGGGCTGATAAGGAAGCCTGATTTGACCAGGTGAGCATGGGGTGTGTGCAGGGAGCCAAGCCAGGCACTGGAGCTGCCTGCTGGTGGTGGAGGTGGTGTAGGTGTGACTGCCAAGGTGGCTCCTGGACACTCCGACAGGGAAGATTCTTTAACAATTCTGATTCACCTTTCCAATTAATTTTTCAGAATTTCACTCACAGAAATAATTTAATCTCACTGTTCCTCATGCACTGAATTAACCCAGGGGCTTGGCAACCATGCAAACACCTGTCAGACCTCAGTGGGATGACTGCTGGTGGAAACAGGAGCCAGAGAAATCTCAATTTGAACTACAAACTTTATTTTCACATGTACTTCATGCCGCTTTGTGATAAGGCTTTCTTAGATTTGTTTTGTTCTAACAAAACAGTGGCTCTGTCTTTTTCAAAGCAATGGCTGCTTCTTAATGCAATGAGATTTTTCTTAATAATGACACAGCACATAATCCTGAAAGCCTGGGGGTGCAGTTTAGCCATTTGGAAAAATGACCTTTTGTATTATTACTGGTACTAGCTAGCAGGCTTTGGTGCCTGAATTTTGTTTCCTTTGTACCACAGAAATAAATTCAAAACCTGTTGCTCAGTGCACTGGTTTTGGCTTGAGTGGAGTCAATTTTTTCTCAGTAGCTGGTTTTGGATCCAGAATGAGAATATTGTTCGTAAAATACTTATGTTTTGGTTTTGCTAAGTCATATCTATCCTAAGTTGCGAACTTTTTTTGTTTTGTGTTTTTTTCTTTCTTTTTTTTTTTTTTTTTTAAATTTTTTTTGTANTTTTTTTCTTTCTTTTTTTTTTTTTTTTTTTAAATTTTTTTAGTAGATTGTTTCAGAGGTTTTTGATGGCGGATTGGGTTTTCTAAGGGCTTTCTTTGATCTAATTCTCTGCTAATGAGAAGGAAGATAAACAAAATGGTAGGAAGGCACAGCCAGGACAGGCAACCTGAGCTGGCCAAAGGGATATTCCACACCATCGAATGGCATGCTCAGTATATAAACTGGGGGAGTTATCTGGAACAGGGCCTGATCTGGGTTCAGAAAGGAAACTCTGACATTATTGGTCAGTAGTTAGTGAGCACTCATATTATGCATCACATGTATGGGTTTTTTATTTTCACTATAACCACTATTGCTGTACTTTACTCTGTTTTTAGTTACTAAGCTTCTCCAAATCACTAATTTTTAAACTTCTCTAAACCTACAAGTTTTACTTTTGATTCTACTCTCTGCTCTACCGGGGTCGGGAGGGTGTTGGGCAAGTGGCTGCGTGGTGCTTAATTTCTGGCTGGGGCTGGAACCACAACAGGGTACTTGGGTATTTGGGAGTAGATACAGACAGCACAGCTGATCCCAAGGTCAGGGTTAGGGCACTCCAAAGGGATATTCTGTACCATATTCCATCAGGATCAGTTCATAAAGAGGAGGAAAGAAGGAAGAAGGAGGGATCTGCTGGATTGCTGGAAACTCAACACAGCAGAGACAGCCTGGAAGGGTTCTGGAGTCTGAGAAAGACACCTTCACTTCCTGGCATAGCTGGTGAGCCCACCAGGGGAGCCACCACCTTTGCAAAAAGGGGCAGGCAGCTCAGGAAGTGTTTATGGATGTTGTTAGGTCATGTAGGAAGAAAATTAGAGAGGCACAAGCTCAGAACTTAGTTGGCCACTTTTGTCAAGGATAATAAAAAGTTGTTTTATGAAAACATTAATGGCAAAAGGAAGGCCAAGGAAAAGCTCCATTCTTTACTAGATCCAGGAGGGAATACAGTCACCAAAAGTGAGGAAAAAACTGAGGTATTTAACACTCTCCCTGGAGGTGTTAAGGAAAGACTGGACATGGCATTGCCATGGTGATGTTGCGTCATAGGATGGACTCAAGGACCTCAGAGGTCTTTTCAAACTGGATTGACTCTATGATTCTGAAGAGACGTTCAGAGTTACGGCATTTGTCTTCCCATGGGCTGGCAGATGTTCACCCACCTCCAGGAAAGATGGGCTCCATGACCTGTTATGGTGACTTGGGAAGATAAATGCCTTAACTCAAAACGTGTCCCATTCCTCTTCCTTCTCCCTCCACTTTTAATATTCTGAGCTCAACGTTCTATTGTCCAGCAGATCCCTTT
>VXBB01018818.1:1625-38155 GCA_013399915.1 Illadopsis cleaveri
TTTTTTTTTTTTTTTTTTTTTTTTTGCTTTGAATTCTTATATTTACCAAAACATTGGCTGTATAAAAATAACTTGCAGACTCTGAATTCAGGTAGAAGTGTCTGCCCAGATCCAAATCAGGTATAGCCAAAGGGGTGTCCTCAAGTTCTCAGTACCAGCACATTTCCTTTGTTATCTCTGCTGATACCTCTGAGTTTGAAGAGCTGCATAGCAGTCTCTCCATAGTTACAGAGTTGCAAAACCTTCAGTTTTTCTGGGAAATAACTACCTTTCTTTTATTTTGGAGCTGAATTTTTTGCTAGTTTCTCTTACAAGGAGCAATGGTGTTTTAATTTTATTTTTTCCCTTGCATCTTGCAACCTCCTTTTCTACCACTTCCCTACAAACAGTGAGTACTGCACTTTACACTGAGCTGTGTAGTTTTACCCAACAGATTGTGCAATGGCCATTGCAGCTACTGAAGAAAAAAATTATAAACAAACTCTCTTTTCTCTTTTTCAAGCTCTGGGGTTCTTGTATCCCAGGAGAGCATAAGGATTTTTTTTTCCTGAGGGAAATCCTCATCTGCCTATCCTTCCCTCTGCTCTGTTGCTCTCTGTTAGCCAAAGGATAATTGCTGCAGGGTGGAAAGACACTTTCAACCTTTCTTGTTCTGCTCTTCTGCACACTGTGTTAGCTGGCATGTCCTTTCTCTGTTTTGCTTACAGATGTGCTGATTCTCTGGAAATTGTGTTGAAGGCATCAAGCTACACTAGGAGATCAGCTTTCCTCTGTTTCAAAGCCTCATGTACTCTCATCTTGTTAATGATGACAGACGCACCCTTTCAAGCAGGCTCAGTGTCCACACTTCAGTTACTAATCATGAAAGAGGATCTTGTACAAGAATTTACCAAATTAACACTTATTTCATCTGGCTAACCATTCCCAGGTTGGCTTTGTTGGAGTTCTGGTTTCAGCATTAAGGCAAAATCAAAAATACCCAGTCTGGAGTGCATCTCAAAATGTACTTAGCAGACAGTGCAGATGATTGCTTCTCCACTGCCACCATTCCTTCCTCTCAGTGTTTATTGTTGTAGCAGCCTGCTCAAAGACACAGTCCCTGCTGTGCTGAGATGGCCAGCACCCTGCTGCCCTCAGATCAAGGGTGGCCAGCTCTGGGACATTTTTCAGTGAGAGAGAGAGGCTGGCATCACAGCCCTAGCCCCAGTGAATACAGGGCATACATGTTGACTTTAGGGCAAACTCACTTGTCACTGTTGGCTTTTATACAAGATAAACTTTATAAATCCCAGCTCAGCCATACTAACAACTCATCCCACTATTTTTCCCTTTGAAGAGGGGTAATTCCTCTAGTTGGAGGGCTATCAACTCATGCTCTGATCTGACTTTCCCTTATCTTTTCTTCTCAGCAGTGGTAGAATGCTGACCATCCCCTGTCTCCCTTACAGACATTAAGATTTCATTTTGAAGGCATTCATTTAATAACTAAGTCAAATTTTAAGGTCCTGAAAAAGCATCATTACATCTGAGTTGCTGTATACCTTGGGTATTTAAATCTGTTCAGTAAGCATGACACAATAAAGATCCAAAGTCACTCAGACACCAGGTTTGTTGGGATAATCTCTTTTACATTCACCTGTTTGTTCTCACTAATCATGATAGAAGATGCCACCCAGCACTGCCTAGACCAAGAAGTGATTGTGCAGGATTTATATGTGCTGAAGCTGGCTGTTTCTGATACATAAACACACACCCATTGCATCAAAGAAAGACTTGTTTTCACAGGAGCCAAAATGCTCCAAGTCTGAAGATGCAATAGAGGAGAATACACATAGGTACCATATATCTGGCTTCCTCAGAAGCCACATCTAAGTGGAGTCAACACTAATATTGGGTATATACAAAGACTGAGAGTTGTATTTATGACCTTAAGAGATATTTAAGTTGTTGGCTGGGCACCATCATCTTTTGTCTTGGAAAACCTACAAATCAAAGGAAATTTAAATATCTTGGCACAAATTAAGTGATCAATGGCTTCATAAGAGAGACTGCATGTTCTTGTTACTGTGCTTATCTCTTAATCATTTGGCATATCTGCACTACCATGGATTTCAGTGGTCAGAAAGAAAATTGTCAAGTTGTACTTGGTGCACTCCATCTGAGGCAATGCAGACAATGAAGGGATGCTACTGCCTTCAGGGAGCTTTAAATAAGGGCCTATGTGGCCAAAAAAAAAAAAAATCCCTGGGGTTCCTGAGCTAAAGGTTGTGTGTAAAAAAATAATTTAGTATTTTTTTGTTGTAACATAATTCTTGTTGCTGATTCAGGTCACAGTTTCAGGACATGCAGCAAAGTAATGTTGATGTAGTTGTTGGTGCAGGCTGCTACTACAAATCAATACCAAATGAGTATTTCACATAATGTCTATGTATTCACACATATAGGCTTTTCATGGCTCCCTAGGAAACCTCTGCTAGAGTTTTAAAAGTATATGGATAAAATGTGATTATTAATATTTTTCAGTGCTGCAGAATCCTGCAAAACCACTTGCTTACCATGCTACATGTCTTCTCATAAAAATGCTAGGTTAGACCACTTACTGTAGAAATACTGTATTTTTTGGAGGCAGATATGTGCAGATGCCATGCCCTGATGCATGACCTGTCACACAATATCATACCAGTGAATTCTGTGAGACAGGAACTACTCACAAATGAAATGGCACCATGTCCAGTTGCCAGCATCCCAACAGTCCCAGGCCACTGGAGCTGAGGTTAGCAGCATTGAATGGTCAAGTTTTAAATTCCGTGGTGGTACTTTAAAGCTTGCACATTTCTCTGTCACACCAAAACACTGCAGCTGAGGCTCCTGTGTTGCTGACATGGTGTTGAATCCTGCTGCTACAGCCTTGGTTTACATTTATCTTCAAAGCACAGGGTTGCTGATGTCATGCCAGCAAATCATCTTTTGACACTGCAAATGGAATTTTTGTGGGCTTATGTCTGGAAAATGTACCAGATCTGGTACCATTCACATCAAGGAAATTTCTCATTGGACTCCCCACTAGAAGCACTCTCAGTGCATACCCTAGCTAAACCCTTGTATCTTTGACTGCTGTGATTTACACCCACCTTCCCCTAGAGTATATCATTCTCTCTCTCCAAAATGTTCATCTTGTTAATACCAATGGAAGTCTGGATGATAATTTATTTGAGTTGTAGAAATAATTCATTTAGACCTTAATGTGATTTTTCTATCAAGCCATGAAATCTGATTTTTTTTTTCCCGTCACCATGTCCAACTGATTGAGTGTGTTTTCTGTCTTTCTGATTTACACTGTACCTAATTGTAGCATGAACAGGTTAGTTTCTCAGAAATAACTAACAGGTGTACAATTATGTGCACTCACATTACTCCCATCCGGGTGATTTCACACTCCATATCCAAATGCAGCAGCTTATTTTTCTTTTTTTTTGGCAAGTGGTTGAAAACTAACCCAAGGTGGAATGTTCCCTGCTGGAAATCAAACTGCAAGCGTGATACTTCTCTGTGATCTTAAAACAATGTTTGCTTCATGTTGTAAAGCACCATTAAAAAGTTATCAGCTGGGTGACATCATTATTTGTGTATCCCACAAGGTGTGCTATGAAGACAGATCACTCATAATTGTCAACGCAATTATTTGAAATCACATCAGTGATGATGCTCCAGGCAATTTTCTGTATTCTTTAGCAGAACACAGAGCACACAAGATGCTAGTGATGTGACATTTAGAGGATCATGAATAAGAGACAATAATTTCTTTAACAGATTTTATAGAACATCTTAATTTTGTAGCTGGTTTTCAATTCCTGTTGCTATTATACAAATTACATTATTTATATTAGATATGAAAATAGAAGACTTCTGCTTACTTTCTCTCTTAGCAAAATCAGCTCCCTAAATTGAAGCAGTTTTTCCAAATAGTTCATTCCTGAAGTCCTTCTTATAGCTGCTTGTCTTTGCAGAGTAGGATAGGCCACTGTGTGCTTGAGTACCAAGTAACAGAGGCAGTTTGACCTCTGAAATGCAGGAAGCTGTGATGATGAGATAACTAATCATTTTAGGCAAAGGGTTTGCTCATGGTTTTAGTGTTTGTGACATATCTTTGGCTTTTTGTTTTCTTTGAAGATAGTTGACTCATCTGTACTTCTTGATGCTGAACACTACCTGGAACACAACCAGAAGCCATCTTGCCATCTGGTATTTTCCTGAATCATGCTAATGTCATAGCCTTCTGCAATGCCTTTAAGATAAAGGCATTTACCTCCATGTACATTTGCCTAGCATTGATTTTGTATTGTGTGGGAATTTGGAATTTTGAAATTTTTGTGGCAATTTTGTAATGTGGGAAATCTCTTCACTCTGTTGTCCTAATCAGAAGTGTACATGATGCATTCTGAGCATTTCTTCAGTTATGGTCCTGATTTCTCTTCTGCTGGAAAGCTAGCTCCAAAAAATCCAGACCCTACTACCACTGGTATGTACTGATATAAGAAAAATAAAATTAGGGTAAGTTGAAACTGTTCCTGAAACATGTTACGAAAAGATGCCTGATGGCCAGTATATAACTTCAGAAGCTGTTAGGATTTATATAATTTATATTTTCTATTAAACAGATTTCCAAGTGACTTTAACTGAGATAAAAGAGGTGTCAGAGGTACATGAAGCAAATTGAGGGAGGTTAAGAATCTACAGGAGATACATGCAACTGTCTTCAGTCTGTTCACGGTGGGATCAATCAGCAGTTATAACATACTGGCTGCATGTGAGATGGGCAAGAAGGCCAAAACAGAACAAAATTCACAGATGAGGTGATTTTAAAGAGTCAGAGAAACTGAGGCCAAAGATCCCTTTCCAAAACCTAGAATTTGTAACATTCTTTATAAAGCCCACTATCCCTCTATATAACGAATACTTCTGCACACTTCACTCTTCCAGGCTTCATTAAGAACAAAGAGGAGCCAAAATACTGTGAGACCTTCAAGAAGCTCAAATTGTGTGGCTGCCCTCCAGAGCTTTTCCCTGGTTTTGTTCTGCAATAATTGGTAGTAATAGGCCTTGCAAAAGGGCTAAGTGTATGACGCATCTGTATTTTGCACATCATTCAGGAAGGGTTTTCAAAACAAGATGCTCCCTTTGAGTGCTGCAGGACTCCTTTGAAGGACAAATCCCTTCAAACTGCTGGTCTGCTTTGCACATTCCTGGAGGGAATGCAGGCTGGGCAGTGCTCCACCCAGGGCTGATTTAGGTAAGCTGGTCAGGTGGGCTGCACTGGGGCACCCACACCTGAAAGGAGGCATTACAAGGCAGCTGAATAGTTACCACAGAGATAAAACCCTAATGTTTCTTTCAGGTGAGGAATCTGATAACCTACTTTCTCTATGAAAGTCCATTTCTCCAAGACATTCAGAGACCTTTCTGTGCACCAGCAAGTACAGAATTCCTCTCTCCTTTCTTCCCTCAGATCTTCACTCAGCACTAATGCAAAGCTGAATTTTCAGTCTATGACAGTCTGGATATCAAGGCATGGGAAGGGCTTTTTGTCCTGTTGTTACCCTGGTATTCTCTAGTGTCTGGTCAGATTTCAGGCAGGGCCATGTATCCACAGCATGGAGATTTAAATGACTTTCAGCCAGTTACAAAATCCCATCTCTGGCAGTATTCAAGGCCAGGTTGCTCTGACCAACCTGGTCTAGTAGAAGGTGTCACTGCCCATGGCAGGGGTTGAAATTCTATGGTCCCTTCCAACCCAAGCCATTCTATGATACTACAGTTCTATGATACTATAATTCTATGAAACATCCATGGACCATAGTTCTTTGCAAGAAGTTGCCAATGCCAGAGGTCAGTGAAGAGAACTCAGAAATGGCCCAATTAAGTCTGCCTGAGGAGAAGGAGGAAGCAGAAGGGTTTTATACCTTCCAAACCTGTCTTTTCTGATTGTACAAGAGCACCTCTCTCCCAGCAGAATTTCTCCCTGGGGAAACAATATAGAGAACAGACTGTCACCCTGAAATAGGATGAGCCATATATTAAATTAAACTTGGGGACTGGTAGGCAAGCCTAAAAGCACCAGAAACATTTATATTGTTCTGAAACAATTTACAGACTCTGTGAGGTGAGCAGGAAATTTTAGGCTGTGACAATGATGTGTTTTTCAGTCATGGACTGTCTGAACTGGACATGCCTGTTAACAGCAAGAGCCTGTGACATTTGTTATGATACAGGAACTAAGTACCCACAGTAGATTTTAGAAGCTGTGAATTCATGGAGGCTCTGTGGCAGAGAAGTGGACCCTAATAATTGGGCAGAACACAAGACAGCTCTCAATGGGTGCAGACCTGTGCTGAGATGGTCCCACAGACACATTGTTTACTGCCACAGGAGATCTTGGATTTTCATGCACAGAAACAACAGAAGACAGAAGTGTGCATTGTCCTACTGTAGCCCTCACAGTTACATTAGAAGAACTATGATCAGAGGAGATGAACAAATACATTTCCCATTAAAAGACAAATGCTAAGGGAGAAGGGAAACACCAAATACTGTTAAATTTTTTTGGTCAGTCAGGTATGCATCCATCAGCACTTGTTCAACCACTTACTTGGTAAACAATATTTACCCAGGCCAACATTTGGGTAACCCTTGGTATCCACAGGATTTTGATTTAACATAGGTAGTCTCTGGGTTGGTATGAAAGGTCTGCAGAAGTGATACTTTGGTCTGATACAAAAAAAAAAAAAGGTAAATAAGGACAACTGGAGGTCCCAGCCTATTTTTTTAGAAAGATATTGTGCTGTTGAGCTAAGGTGGGTTCTGGGCATCACAGAACCACACAGCTGGGAGAGTGGTCAGGGATAAGGTGCATCACAGTGTGAGGGGCTGTCAGTGTATGAGAGAAGAGCAGTATGATCTTATGAGGTATCAGAGGATTAGGGAAGCCCTTCATACAAATGCTTACTCTAACCTGTTAAAAAAATGGTGAAAGGGTTTAAAGCCGAGAAAAACCAGCGTGAGTTATCTTCTGATTCAGAGTGTTGCTAAGTACTGTGCTGCCCCAGCTCGATTATTTTCAGAACCTCAACTATATTTGGTTGCAGCTTACATAGATTTGCTTGTAACACACAGCAGTCTGCAAGGCAAATACATCAGAAGTTTGTTTCAGTGAGCAAAATTTGTGCCACCGATGACAGTGCCACTGGATATGGGTCAAGGCTGCTGCTAAGTGCCCAGGGCTGTGATGTATGAGTTCAGTACTTTTTCTCTCTCCAGAGCTAAGCCTTCCCAAGCAGCAGCCACCACAGACTGGGAGCAAAGAGCAGGACTGCCCAAACACTAATAGGTGCCTGCAGGGCTGTTTCCCTTGAGGCTGTGGTGAAGGATCTCACAGAGGGAGGCTGTTTTCCCCTAAATCTCTCGCCTGAACAGCTTTTCCTTCAGACTCCACAAATTGCAAATCCTGCTTCATTAAGGGGTCACCAAGGTAAAGTAATGACCACAAGGTACTCATGGTACTTTGGAGTAGGCTCACATTGCTGTAACTGTTTCCATGGCTGGGGGAGCCTTTCAGACCAGGTGTATTTATCAAATTCACTCTCTTTAAATTTATTCTGGTATAGCCTTTCAGCTCTTTCTACATATTAAGAAGAGATCCAAGAAAAGCATTGGCTATTATTATTTTTAGGCAGAAAATGGTAAGAAAAATGTTCTGGTTTCAGAAAAATAGGAGGCTTATGTATAAGACAGCCTGTAAAATATCATGTCACAAGTGAGAAAGCAGACATATTAATACATTCAAGGAACTGAAATTGAGTTAAGCAGAGCTTGGCAATAAGTATAATCACTCATCCTTTAATTTCTTGACTCCCAAACAGCTCAGCTTTTGTGCTTTGCTTTGAACTCCAACATGTCTTCTGCCATGATCTTGCTGGCCATCTTTTCTCAGGAGCTAACAAAATATGTCCATGTGTGGAGGATTGTCATGGCTCTCAAAGACTGTAGGGTCAATAAGTAGTATAGGAAGGCAAGGAGGAGCAGGAGGAAGATGAAGGGATGGATGGAACAGATCCACCAAATGGTTATTTGCAAAGAGGAGGTCCTTGGTAATGCCAATATCAAGAATGACTTGCAAAGACAGCACTGCTTTACACAGCCCAGAAACTGGCTTTGGATCTGAAGAGAAAGGAGTGCAGAACTCATGGTATAACCCTGTTTGTACAACCCAGTGTCTGCTCAGGGAGAGAGGACTTGCTTGTGATTGAAATGGAGCAAGAAAGTCAGATGTCTCTTTTTGGTCATGCCACGCCCTCCGTCACTGTGTCATGAAAGCTGTAGGACTTGGGATATGGCAGAAACAAACCTGTGTCTGAGCCTACTCCATGGCCCAAAGACACCCACCATCCACTGATGCCTTAAGTTTTAACTTTCATTTAAATTTCAGATTCTATGCTGCCTAGGGGTGCAGCTCTGAGCCTCATATTCAGTGCTGGTGAGCTCTCTTCACAGAGCAGGGAGACAAAACAAATCCTTTTCCTGATTAACACCAAGGACAACTTTCAGGCCCAAAAGCACAAACAAGGGTGGGCTGAAGGGAGGAACAAGAAGGATGGGACCTCACAACCTGAAGCTGTAATTGGACAATTAAACCCCAATGTGCAAATGGACCAAAACTTATAAAAGTGTGAGGCCTCCTGACTGGTCAGCCATTTTGTGACCATTCTTAGTCTGCCTTGGGTGTAGGCCTGGTCAGTCTCCTGCCCAAGTGTCCTGCCCAAGGTGTGTCCTTAAAGGCCTTTGAATAAATACCTACTTTATTCTCTAGCTCTGTCCAGTCTCTGTTCCAGGTCAGCCTTCCCAAGGCATCACCACCACATGGGTAGACATCCATGCTTGAACATGCAAGTCCCTGCTGAGATAAGGCTTTAACCCAAACTTCAGAGCTTGCTCATACTTCAAAGGATCTTCATGGGCAAATCCAGTTTCCTTTCTGCCTGCAGACTGCAAGCATTACAAACAGGAGACACAAGGCTCTGCAGGCCTGGGTTTCAAGAAAATCTTCCTTAGTCATTGCTGACCAATCCTTGGAAGACTTGTACCTGTTCATATTCACCTCAGGAGGGAATTGCAGTTGCCTATTTCTCGTGACTAGGCATGAGGCTTTGGAAGTTTAACATGGATGCTCTGTGGCAGTAGTCAGGGGGAGGAATTCACACAGGAAGTCTGTGGGATGCAGAAGTCTGTTGATGTGATGTGTCTTATAAGTGCCTCTTTCTTCTTCCAGTGTGGATGTAACCTTATTTCTTAGCCTGGCTGTTGGTTAAGTGAGGATACAACTATGACATGTGGCAGTAATAAGCCTCAAATAAATGATGCTTTCAAAGTGCTTTGCATTCCTTGAAAGGAATGTGTTGTACAAACACAAAATAATTCATTCAAACTCTATGTAAAGGTTGCATTTATAAATGCTGTACAAGTGGGTAACAAATGATTAACAGATGTTATAGCCATATTACAGAGATTAATGTATTTTAGATGGTTATAAACTATCTATGGAGTTGTTGGACTCTTGAAGGATCTGGAGAAGTAGATTAACCATGGATTAAAATATCAATCATGTGTTAAACACATTTATAACTTCGCTCTTAGTAAAAAAATGGGAATTTACTTTCCAAGAGGCTTCATTCATGGGAAAAAAGCAACAGTGAATCAAGCATGTCATTACACTGTTACATGTAAGATGAGGGGAAGCAGTACTCCTTGCTTTTAAAAGCTTATTTTTGTTGTTACAAAAGAATTAATGTAATGGAAATTGCACATTTTTAAGCCCCGCCTCTCTTACTCTAAGAAAAACTAACTTCCTCAATGGCTATGGATTAGGCTCTTTTCAGTTTGTCACATAACTACCAAAGTGAGTTTGTTATATTATTCTCCTTAAAAATGTATACAGAGCAAAAATCATGTAGGTATGAAAATACAAAAACTAAACCTCAAATTATTCAACTCACCCAGGGATCTGACACCAATGAAACTAGTGAATAATAGCAAAGCTGCCTTTGTATCCAATTAACCCATTTAATCTGTCTTTTTCAGAAGTGCTGCTCCAATTCAACAATTCTTAATTAAATACTTGAGCTTTTTATAGCTTGTAAGTAGTCGTCTTAGAATAATTATTCCAGCTTTGTAAAAGTTGTTCAGCAATTAGCCTTATCTTCCTGTCCTCTGTTTTTCTAACATTTTTAAATTTCTATTTTGTAGAAGCATTGTTGAGTGCTTAGTATTATTTACTATTATTTACTATTATTATATTATTTACTATTATTTACTATTATTTACTAGCCACTGCATTAGACCATGGAAGGGTCTACTACATACATGTTACCTGCTCTGCTGTGTATCCAGAATAAGTCAGTAAAGTTACAGGTGATTTGACACAACAGCATAGAAAATTTCTATAGGGTCTGACTTCTAAATAACTTTTTTTCCACCTATTCTGCCTGGTCCCGTTCATGGGGGTGTGAGTTGTTCCATCATTAATCATTATTAACCTATGAGGATATGCTCAGCCTGTGGTTTAAATCAGTTTATCTGCTGTCTTGCCTGGTCTTAAGGTCTTGTGAAGGGTTCATCCTGGTACCCTTTCCAGCATGCCAACAAGTACATCATCTCTGGGCTCCTCTGTTCACTAGCCACCAACTCTCTAAGCACAGAAAGAAATTGGTTCCTGTGGGGTTTTTATCTTCTTNCTACTATGTATGTTGTAGGAGTAAAGTCATGGATATTTGAGAAAGAAATTAAAGATTTTCATGAGCACAGGTGGTGTAAAATGGCTGGGACTAACCAACAACAATCCACAGAGTTTTGTAGAAAACCTCTCCCCATCTCCTGTTTGTGGTGTGCCATCACCACTGAATGACAACAGCTGGTAAATAAGGACTTGTACATAGCCTGTGGTAAACCAGTTTGACTAGCTGCATTGATCTTCTCTTCAACTTTAATTTGTAAAATGTTAATCCTCCTTATATTGTAAACTCCAGTGCAGGTAGTAAAGCTTAACAGGGAGACCTGACTGACCAACAGCTCTAGCATGTGACCTTCTGAGAGGTGCACACAGTCCTGCTTGGGACTGTAACAATTATAGAACGAAAAGCTTGAGTTTGTTAAGGTGTTTGAATCTATTGAATCTTTCTTTTCCAATATGCGACTGGTTTTTGGGTTTTTTCCGTTCTTTCAGTTTTTTCCATTTTTTTCTTTTTTCTTTTTTCTTTTTTCTTTTTTCTTTTTTCTTTTTCCTTTTTCCTTTTTTCTTCCTTCTTCCTTTCATTCAGACTTGATTCCTACGTGTTTTCTGCTCCTGGCCTATTGTTTACCTCCCTTTACATATGTGTTTTATTTCATGCTTCTATTAATTGAGGTCTTCCCCCCTTAGCCATTGCATGCCTTGTGCTTCAGAAGTAAGAAAAGAAACTGTATCAAATCAATAAATTCCAGGCTGAGAGGCCAGCTTCATCTAAGCCCTTGGACCCACTGGGCATTGGCTTGCTGAGTGTAACCTGAAATCCTAAAACACTTTCTAGACCAACATTAAGGTACAAATGAGGGCTGGTTTGTCTCTCAAGTCAACACTTAAGATGAAAAAGCTGATGATGTTTTCATTGAGGTGGAAAGAGTGACAGACAGCCTCTTGACAGTGGATTACCAAGAGAGAGAAAACAGAGCTAAAGTTCTGTTTTCACTTTCCACTGCAGGGTGAAGGAGGGAGGCTGGGGGGGCGCTGGGGGGGAGATTGGAAGTGGGGAACTGCATTTTTCTTTGTGTTTTTTTGTTGGGCTCAGTTACACATATATCACCATGGCTAAATTAAAAGGCCTGTATTCTGCTGATGGATGGGCAGTAGGTTTTGCTTGGAACCACAGGAACTCTCAGGATAACATTGGCAAACCCAGGCCAAAGGGAAATTGACAGCATAAGCTGACTGCTAAACTTCCCTTCCAGTAACAGACTATGGCCCAATCCATGCAAACTCTTTCTGTAGTCATCTTTCTATGGCAAAATATTTTAGAGAGTCCAGTCCTCAACAAAGTCAACTTAAAGACAAAGGAGTGGAAATCCACACAGAACTCTCTGCAAAAGCTAGAAATGGGAAAAAAATGAACCCATTTATCGCTAGAAAAAAAAAAGCAGAGGTAATTATGGGGTACAGATGAGTGGTCTGAGCTGTACTTCACCTGCCAGTAGGAGTAACTCCAACAAGGAATTGTTCTTCCCCAGGCAAAGGCAGCAAACATAAGCCATGACAGAAAACATCCATAATTACAGATTTCTTAAATGAAAGCGAGAGGAAGTTTCTAGAAAACTCACATCCTTGGCATGATGGGGGCCTACTTCTCATCCCATTAGGTCCAGTCTGTCATCTTTAACTGGAAATTGTAATACCTTGTCATCTCAGTGCTGCAGCCCATGTCTCGGGATGAAGCTATCCGTCTGTCCTTCCAGATGTCTGTATTTCCCTTGCTCTGAGGTAGTAGGCTATTCCCAAAAGTGGAGGCCTCTGACCCCAGCACTTCCAGGAGGAACAACTTCATTGTCTCTGATGGTACAAGTATTTCTGTGTGTATGCTGGGTGCTGGGCCAATCTGTGTGGGACCTGGAGGACAAGAAAAAGCAGGTACTCCTTCAGTGATTTTCTGCCCTTTGGCTGCTTGGTTTTTTTACACTCACACCTACAGACAGCAGTAGCAGGAGTGGAAAAGCTGTATGTCTGCCCACTCAACACATCTGTTTGCAAAGGGAAAATTTCTTGTTGCTTTCTGTTACTCCTTAACGATCCTTCAGATTAAGCTCCTCCACAATTTGCTGCATCTCCCTGAAAAAAATACCAACAAACCATCGATGTAAAACTACCCCTTATGTCTGACAAGTTGTGGCCAGGTTCATCTCTGCATTCTGTGGCCAGAATAAACACCACAAAAATCCACCATGCACGTGTTCAGCAATGCTTTTCCTTCACCACACACACCATGCATAAGTTTTTAAAAAATGCAATTGGAAATAAAGAAATTAAAAGATGACTGAAAAAAAAATCACACATGCAGTGAATGTGAGCCCAGATGGAAATGCTTGACGTGTTTATAAATACATTTTATTTTTAAGGGGGAAAAAAAGAGGATAGAAGTAGAGACACTTCTACAGTAAGTCTGACCCTAGGAAGGCTCAAACTCTGGTAGAACTGAATGACAGCCCTGCTTAACACCAGAGCATCTAGCATGTGTTGTTGCTCTTATTGAAATGCAGGCAAGAATTAGACCCTGAGACCAGCAGGTAGTAAAAAGGAGTTCCAGAACAGGCCTCTACTCACAGCAAAGCAGCAATACAGAGGAGACAGGGCTAGGGGATTTGAAGGAGAGCAGATCACGGTGCAATGTGAGCAGCAGGACACCAGGGAGTGACCATGAGGATGGGACAGCACTGGTGAGCAACTGAAAATGGGTTTTGAAGTGGAGCTACTAGTACAAGTCAGAGATGCAGTAAGTTCCAAATGCAAGTTAGTGAAGAAGATTTTTTTGTGTGGGTTATTTGGGTTTTTTTTCACTTATGTCGTTTTGTAGCTGTTCATTCTGATCATTTGAGATCCATCCTTGCTAAAGTTAACTGATTTGCCAGTTAATCTATAATGATGCTATGTGATCACTTGAATGTAAATTACTGCCAGGACATCCAAAATGTTATTCTTTTTTGTACACAAAACTGCAACCAGCTATTGACAAAGAAGGAGGCAGACAGAATGTGAAGGTGTAAGTTCAGTAAAAGAAAGAGTAAGAAAAATCAAAAATGCAAGAAATCATGTCAAATGTCAAATGTAAGGGCATCCACATGTACTTTTGTGACTATTTTTCTGACATTATCTCGGTTACATTACATTTTCCTGATGGAAAAGGTAGAAACCTAAATAACAGAGGAGCCCACCTTAGGTTGGTGACAGGAGGGCTGACTAAGAGCAAAAGATGTTTGGACTTACAAGTAACTTAGGGACAGCATTTTACTGGTTAGTAGTTGTATCATCTAAGGCTGTTCTATATCTGCAAGGTAGGTAATTGCCATGGACAAAATACTTTCCTGGAACAATTTGGTAGTAGTCAGCAGCATTACAGTGGAGGTGTTTCTGGCCATGAGAATTTTGACGTCTCTTTCCTTCCTGTTGAGGAGCAACATGAGTAGAAAAAGTATATGCAATTTCACCGAGTCAGACCTGTGACTAACAACATCTGGGAGAAAAATTACTTCATTTTGAAATGTATTGTGTGGTGACTATGTTAACCTCTTAAAAGAATCATGGCCACACACCCATAAAAGATGATTTTGCCTGTGCAAACTGCTTGTAGTGAGATGTTTTCCCCATGGTGGGTGCTGTCCACCCTTACCTTTGACATGTTACCACATCTACTGTGAATGAAGCAAAGCAAAGGAGCTCCTCATCAGGTGTCTCAGCATCAGGGCCATTCCTACTTTGTATCTGCTATTCACATCACAGGCACTAGATAAGACAGTCCTTTTGATGGCTTTAATCATAAAAGCTAACACTCAAGGAAGATAAAAGGCTCCTTCTAGCTCTCTTCTTTGTATCTCTCATTATCTGCTTTGTGCCTTCATGGCTGGAGAAAACATACACCAGTGTCCAGGATCTTTGGTATATAACCTTTGGTCTATGAGCTCCAGTATCCAGTGGTTATTAAACTTTGATCCCAGGTCCTGAATGTATTTTCCACATTGCTTCTCAGGAGGGCAAAGAGCCAGTCTGGCCATTTCAGAGTACAGCTTCTCAAAAATGAAGAAAGTGAAGGAAACAAAACTATCAGGAGTACAAGCAGAGTTATTCCATACCTGCACAGGAATGTATTTCTAAAAGCCCTGAAGTCTAAAGTTAAATGGTGGAATACCCCTTGGCTTCCAGCAGAAGTGTTGTAAGGACCTTGCATTCTCCAAATGGGATGGTGTTGTCCCTGTTTACAGGTGCATGAGGAGAAAGCATCTCTTTGGAATCATGTATTTGTGTTTGTTTTTCTTCCCAGGCCTCATACACATCCCTAGCAGAGGAAAGGCAAATACTAACATGCAGATATGTGTTTACAAAATATTCAAGGAGGGTGAGAAATGGAAATCTATATGTGATGGAATTGACATGAAACACAACTGTACAACTTCTGGATTTGTTTGGGTACTGACAACAGGAGAGATGAAATTAATCTGCAAAAGTCCATCGTAGAACTCCTTTCCTTTGCTTCTCTCACTGTGATCATCCTTTGCTTTTGGTGGGTGACACACCTTTCCTTCACTTACTTCAACATTTAGAGGTGTGCAAGAGCCCAAGAAGGCAGAATAGAAAGAGCTGCCCATGTACTGGGGAGGACAATGCAGCAAGCTTCAAATGCAGAACCAAGTACTTAAGATGTCTTATTAATTATCATTTTATAGCAGGAAAAAAAGCCTTTCCAGCTGCAAGGAAAAGCAGGCAGATGGGTCTCTAGGCAGCCGACAACAAATGCAGACTGCATTGGGACCAGAAAAAAGGATTCAATTTCCTTTCCTACTGGTGGTTCTTCCCACTGATTGCTGAAAGATGTAGATAACAATTACATCAACAAATAAACAGCTGTAAGATCAGGTAGGCTCAGTCCACGACTGCACAAGCAGAACAATACAGTACTGTGGTCCATCTGCTCCACTTACAAGGATTCACTCTTTCTCCTGCTTCCAAACTGTGTGCCTGACAGTGCAACTTCTGCCCAGACCACTTCCCAGCCTAGAAAGTGGCAGAGATACAAAGACAGAGAAAATTGTTGTCCCTTAAAAAGAATAAATTTGTCTCAGGTCACATCACATTATATCCTACAAGCTTAAGATAAGAATATTTGTAGTACGGTAAGAAAAAGTCAGTTTAGCCGTGTTTACTCTCTTATGGAGATCAGCATTGGAGACCTAGGGAAGAACAAAAGGAAGGATCATCAACAGACATGAATAACATCCAGCATGATATTCCAGCTTCCAGGTATCTGGAATTCATGGGCTTCAGAGCCAGCATATTCACGTTAGACAATCCTTGATAAAACTTATTCCATAAACTTATCTAATTTTGTTTAAGGAAGCATGTGACACACAAGCATATACTTGTACTTTCCTCTAGATTAGAAGAATCTGGTATTTTTATGGCTGATCCTGTATTTGCTCTAGGAAATGATGAAATGCATTTTACTCTGGCTCAGTTTTATGAGCACTGATGAAAATATTAGTATTCACAAGGATACATGTGAAAGGAAATTTCATATTTCCATGTAATTAAACATATAAACATTTGGTAAATTGTTATGTTTATATAGTAATACTCAATCAAATATTCCAGGATTAACAGATGTCCTAAATCCTTTTATGTACAGCTATCTCAGCTATTGTACAGATACTACCCAAACCACAATAAACAATTATAAGTTTAGAAGTTCCAAAAAAAATGCTAACTTTTTGAAAGAAGAATTCATAAACAAATCTTTGTACCTTTTAGGAAAACAGGTACTGCATTGTAAATACTTATTATTGATGTATTATTAAGTGAGAGGCACAGCAGGAGTTGTACAGCTGGAACTAAGCTGCTACGAACAATTTTGTTAAAGAACACTGTCAACAATATTTATACTGCGTCCAAACTGCGCTGAGTTTTTACACACTATTAAGAAGATAAGATCACATACCTGTGGCAGTGTTTGGAGCTCACTCAGAGCCAAGAAGTCTGGCAGCACTCCAGGGCAGTCAGTGCCTAAGCCCTGAACAGATGGATGTTGCACAAGCTGCCCCTCTGCAGAGCACAGCTCACCTGAGAGGAGCTTTTCCCTACCCGAGTGCCCCAGCATGGCTGCTGCTGAGCCTGTGAGATGGGATTAAAGTCATTAAACCCCAAATGCAGTGAGCTAATAGTGAGTATTTTAAGGGCAAACAGTCTCACTCTAGGCAAATTCTCATTTGGTAGAGGCACAGCGGAGAGGATTTCACTCTCTTGTGTGTGTACGGACTTGGTATGTATGTATATACCCAAACAAAACCCCACCTAAACAGTCCCCACCTAAACAGTCCCCTCGGGACATAATTTTGAATTCTGATTCAGGTACTGCAAGAGAAAACATCAAAAAGGAATTTGCATTTTTTTATTTAATAAAATTAATCCTTACAGTCTTTGTTATTTTGTATACTCTATGCATTTGCGACTCTTTTGGGCAGAGTCATTTTCACAGGATATGCATGTTGCAATTTTATGCAGGAATAAAATTCATATACAAAGTGAAGCCAGAACTGTGTGTCTGTTTGTGTGTGGCCAGATTCTACTCAGATTCTCTGCTCTGCCTTTGCTTGCTCAGGAGTAGAGAAATTTACAGGTGAGTTCATGAATGCAAATGAATGCATGAAGTATGATGCTAGCCCTCACAACTTAAAGACAACTGTATGCAAATGTCCATGCATACATACACAAATTCTCACAGGATACAATTATAAAATAATACACACAGAACCAGTCTAAACTCAGGTATATATGCTTGTTATTGTTTACTTTACCTAGTTATTAGGCTGTAAAAATTCATGATTTTTTAAAATGTAGGCTATTCCTTACTTTAATGCTTTCATTTTAACTTTGTTTGGATTTTCCTGGTGGCACTCTATGTTAAAAAATTAGTTAGGGTCAAGACAATTACTTATAATGCAGGAGAATTGCTTCCTTAGAGTCTTCAGTCTTGTGATTTAGTTTTAGGTAGTCCTGCAAGGAGTGTGAAGTTGAACTCAATGACCCTTACATTTGTGTCTCTTCTAAGTTGAGATATTCAGCAATTCAATGAAAATTATGTAATTTTTCCCCTACAAAACATCAATTGAAATTAGATCATCAGAGTTGCCATTCCAGAAAGATATAATTTGAAAAAAAATCCCAAACATTTGTTGTCTATCAATCAAGTTCTGGATGGAATCCAGAGAGCTGATTTTAAGGATATGTTAAAACTGTAAACACCAAGTTTTAGCCCACATTTTTTTAGAAAAACCAGGTTTCTGAGACTAGAACTATTGTCTGTGTCTATTTGTTCATCCTGTTCACCACTAATGATGTTTCAGACATCAGCAATTTCACTCCCTAACAGAGATTATGTGGTCCTCATACCACTGAGTTTCCCTAGGTCTGGAGACAGCAGCATCAGCAATTTCACTCTAACAGATTATTAAGTCTCTCGTACCACTGAGTTTTTCCAGCTCTGGACACAGCATCGTCCAGGCTGCCAGGACACCTGTGGTGATCCATTATGGGGTGCTAGAGGACTGAAAATGGACAGACCCATCACAGAAGGCTTCATACCCCAACAGAGACCCTGGACCAGAGGTGCTGCCCAGCCTTGGCACAGCCCAGCACGCAGGGGACGAGCCCGCTGGGGCCAGAGACCAGCTCCGGGTGGCTCAGGCTGAGCAGGACGAGCTGGAAGGCAGGCACGGCTGCCCGGTGACATTCTTAGATGGGTGTCCTCCTTTAGCCACAGAGGGTCTGTAACCAGCGGAGCTGTCGCTGTTCGGGACCTTCTCCCCGCTCCGGCTCCCGCTGCGGATGCTGCGCGCTGCCCACAGGTGGCAGTGAGCCCTCACCCTTCGGCACAGGGAAAACAAATTTACCTCTCTCTGAACATTTTGGTGCTCTTGGGCATCCCCCCGACGGCTCCTGCTCGGGGTGCTCGGGTCTGGCTTTCGGGGATTCCCTCAGCAGTGGGCTGTGCTTTTCCCTCCTCTCTCCGAATGCTGTAACAGGATCTGTGGTCTGTGGGTCAGCCAAAACGAGCGAGATCTGCCGAAAAACTCACTCAAATCTGTGATGTCGAATGTCAGTATGGTTGGAAAGGCAACACTTCAAAGAAGAGTGTGTTTCAGAGATGGTGATAATTTTATTATCTTTATTGGCCTGATGTGAAACGACGGGGCAAGGGAGGGAAAAAGAAAAGGAGCTGAGCAGATCAGAGGAGATCAGAAAATCACTCATGCTACAGAGCAATAAACTTTGCTGTCAACAAACACAGCTTCTCTTGGATCTTTCAAAGGATGAAACCACCATTGTTTACATTTAAGCTGTCCTCTCTCCCATGTCCTTTATCATAACAAAGTTATTTAGGTTCCCTATGAAACAACAGTACATATTTCTGATGTTCCAAAATACATGCTGAGTACAAATTTTCAAACCTTCACAGATAAATAGATTAGATTAAAGAAAAAAAAAAACAACGGTTTTGAGTGGAAAAACAGACAGTAAGTAACATTTGGCCAACCTGTAAGCTGAAGATGTTTGCATATACTAAATAAAATCTGGGTGTCTGTCCCTTCATTTTTGTCCCAGAATCAATAACTACATGCAACTTGTAGCTTTGGAGTTTTGGGGTGCTTCTCCTTTTTTCTTTCCAGAAATAACAGCAACCTTCAAAGCCACAAATAACATCAGCAAATTGAAAAAACAAAATAACTGCAATTTTGTCTCAAACTGCTTCCCAAATGTGAATTTACTATGTGAGTTTTTCTCTGCTCTCGGACAGCTGTGAACATCTGCCAAGTGACTGGAAACCCATTGCATATGGTGCCACCTGCATCCTAATACATAGCAACAAGCCAATTTTTTGCCATCATGTATGTTTTTGCATCTTCAGTGGACCCACTGGGGCTGCATGCATGTAACTGAGAGTTTAATCCCAGTGGAGCTCTCTTGTGTTTCCCCGTGACTAAGTTCAGTGGACTTCAGTGGAGTCACAGGGTGTAACTGAGACCAGACACACTCTATTGATAAATGCTTTTAATAGTAAATCCTTTCACCAGTCTGCTGCCCTGCTGCAAAGTTTCCCCTGAAAAAATGGATATTCTGACAAATAGGGAGCTTGCCACTAGACATCTACAGCTTGGTGGGCTGATTTTAGGACAAAATTTTTGACACAAGAGAGTCTTCTGCTGTTTTCTTGTGAAAAAGCAGTTCTGTGATCCCTCCATTCCATGCCCCTGAGAAAATGTGGAGGCACAGGTCCTGTGGGGAAGACCAGCTCAGGATCTACATCTGGAGGGAAAGAGATCTGGAAATGGGGCCTCAGAAACCATCTGGGTCCTGACTCTCCAAGGCAGTGGCCAGGTTGGCTTTGTGTAGGTTCATCATTTTCATCACCCAAACCAAGCTGATTTATTTTTGGAGACTCCTGGTCTGGAATGGCCCTGATATGAATGTCTGGAGGAAGCAGGGGGCTCATCCTGGAGAGCTGGCAGTGCAGGTACAGAAGGTGAATTCTGTGTTGTTTTATCCCATCAGTCCCTGCCACAGAAGAGAAGTTTTGTTCTCAGGCTACACAGAGATACTAGGTAGGCAATGTTTGTACTTTTCAGGAAAACAAAATCCCACCTAAAGAGACCTCTTGGGACATAACTTTAGATTCTGATTCAGGTACTGCAAGAGAAAACATCAAAGAGAAAATTGCACTTTTATTTAATACAATTAATCCTTGCTGTCTTTGTTATTTTGTATACTCTGTGCATTTGTGACTCTTTTGGGCAGAGTCATTTTCACAGGATATGCATATTGCAATTTTATGCAGGAATAAAATTCACATACAAAGTCAAGCCAGAACTGTCTGGCACAGAGCTCCTAAGGACAGATGGTGCCACCTGCATCCT
Source organism: Illadopsis cleaveri (assembly GCA_013399915.1). NCBI lineage: Eukaryota > Metazoa > Chordata > Aves > Passeriformes > Timaliidae > Illadopsis > Illadopsis cleaveri. The sequence goes on from VXBB01018818.1 coordinate 22,377, forward strand.
CAAGTAAGAATAGTCCTAGCCAGGTTTGTAGACAATGACCTATTTAAGTGAAAGAGGGGGGAAAAAAAGAAATCTATGAGCTCCCTTCCTATCTAAGTACAGAACATTTACAGCAATAGAAAATTATTAAAATTAAGGATTATTGAGAGCTGTGTTTTCACTGACTCGTAGCTCTCAGGATGCATGGAAGTTCTCATTTCTATTCAAATATGTTGTTTCTTTCTTGCCACATAGCTTCTCTTCCAAAATACATTTGAGCCACAGATTGTGGGGTTTATGTAGAAGCCTCCCCTATGTTCTCCCTCTTCCTCTGACCAAGGTTATTCAGCCTTGCACTTTAGTTTAAGCCCAGGTTTCTGGCAGGCTTACTGTTGCAATGAATTTGCAGTTGTGTCTTGATACCATATTATCTTGCCACTGAAATGAAAGACGTCACAAATTCAGCTCTGAAGGGAGCACTGGGGATTTAAATGTCATTTGAACACACATTTCTTTAAGAAGCAGTGAGAACAACCAGCGTAAAGATAAATAAAGGAAGGAGAAAAAAGGGTAAGCATGTGAGTTTTTCTTCACATGAAAAGTATTCTATTTACAGGAAAAAACATTTCTTTCATTGATTATCATTGGACTCCTTTTCCTGGTATATTTGTGCTGTGTGCATTTAAAATTTCATCTCTCTTTTGTGAAAGGGCGTTTGAAACCAGATAACCTTTCACTTATTTAAAAGTTTGTGTGTTTGTGTGAGTATACAGGCACATGTCTATGCACCACATTTTATGCCTAGTGAAGAATTTAAGCAGTAATACAGGCAGTAGCAGACATTAGGTTTGTTTCTTTTTCAGCATTGTTAACTGGCAATCAGATGAAATCTAATTTGTTTCTAGAGAAGTGAAAAGATAAACAAATTTAGAGTTTTAAATCATACTATAGGTCTTTCATTTCTAGATTTCTTCTAATACATTAAAGAAGCATCTATTCAGACCTGCTGTCTGCTTGGTGTTATTGAAACCAGTAGAGGTTACAAGGTCTTTTGGGAGATCAGTCTGTGGACAGTGGACAAAGGTGAATGTCCTTTAGGCTCTGGCACCTCACATTTTGGAAATAGACTTAATTGGCTACCTTCTACCAAGAGATAACAGTAAAATTTTAAATCATTATTTTAATAGGCTGAGCAGAAGTGAACCAGAACACTTTTTGTGATCTTGCCATTCAATGTAAAATAAAAAAAGTGCTCAAAACAATCAGGCTATCAAAAAGGCTATTAAAAACCATGTCATCAAATTTTAATAAACTTTAAAGAAAGGGTTTTTCCATTTGAATTTCAGGATGAAGTCTGGATATGCTTTTGACTTAAATTCTCAGTTTTCTCCATTACTAATTAGAATTCTTTGTGGTGGAAAATGTTCAGGTGGAAAAATGAAAACTGCCCCCTTCTCAGTGCAGCTGGGAGCCACAGGAATGAATGTTCAAGGAAATGTTTGTGTATACCTTACAGTACCACAAAACAACTCCAGGTTTTGATTTGTTTAAGCTATATTTTTATTAATAAAATTATACGAACATTGTTTGAAGACTGACTAAAGCCAGAATGGTGGTTTTGTATGACATCTATGCAATTTAGATAGAATTCATATGAGGTAAAGTAATATGGATATTTATAGTCACCTCTATTTTCTGTTGTGCCTGAGGTTGTTAAACTTTTTATGCTCTTTTCTTTTTAGACTAGGGACCCTGAAATGAGTTTTTGAAATGTATCTGTAGCATGTGTGTGTTTTCATAAACTATATTTCTATTTTACTGTGCAAATACAATATCAAGAATATCCCTTTTGCCAGGAAAGTGAGGTTTGATAAATTCAGCTGAAATGGAATTTAATGGAAAGAAATGAATGAGGCTTTTACAGATTAGTTCACTGAATGGTTTTAAAAGTTTCAAATTAAATGACACGTTGAAATGCCTGCTTTGCCAGCTTTTCTGGCACAGAACAGCTACAACAAAATGTAACTAAATCTCTCTTAATGTTTGAGTTATAACAAAACCACAAGAGAGATTTTTTTAACAAAGACCAGGCTACAGACAGGACTGAGCAGTCTGAACACTGACTTCTACACTTATAAGCCTCAATGAAGTGTTAGTCTCACATGCATAAGTAAACAATAAGCCTGTAGAAGGAAACAGAGGCTTTAAAACTGCTTCTTTTACCTTAAATCTGGTTTCTCAGATCTCTCCAGGTAGTCTTTCAAGCAACAAAGTGACCAGACTACTATCTTCCTTCAAGTGCCTTGACAAGTTATTTTCCAGCCTAGTATTACTGAGAGCTTAATTTCTCCAAATGACTTGNGATTTTTTTTTTTTTTTTTTCAGATCGTGCTGTGTGATATTGAACCTGTCTCAAAGCTAATGTGCCAGAAAACTGTAGGTTAGAATAAATAAATATATACATGTTTAAAAATATATTTTTAAAACCCTTTCTGAAACTCTGTTAAGATAATGCTTTTGTATAAATTTTAGATTCGCTACCTGTAATTTTTCTTGAATTTAGTGAGCACTGAAATTTTCTGTGATGCATCTTACTATTCACTCCTGAAAAATGAGAAAAAATGAGTTTCTTCTGCATTTAGAAGCAAAGAAGCCCAGATAGAACAAGCCTATCCTGAACACCAAAGAAGCAGTCAAGCTCCTTCTTGGCATGGGAGAACAATGGAGCTGAAGGCAGAGTTTAAGGATAGTCCTTCCCTGGAAATAGTCATGTGGGGACTCTCTGCAAGGAACTAGACAGCCTGGCTATCCATGTTTTTGCTGCTCATGCAGGGGGCTTCTATTTACACCTCGTGATAAGGTTCTTTCTTATTTCATCCAACCCCAGGAGATCAATTCATGTATTTGTGAACGTTTCCTTACCAGCAAAAATAACGTAGTAAAATGAGAAGACAACCCTCTCGTGGGAAGGCAAACTGAGAAAGCTGTGACTGAGAATGGAAGAGTCAGGAGAGTATAACCATAAGGCAGAATCAGAAAATTAAAGCTGCTTAACCCATCAGTGGGGCTGTTACATACCCCTGTGCCATGAGGAGAGCAGAAAATCTGGACCACCAGCAAAATTAATACAGACTTCTGAACTTTCTGATGCTTGATATAACTTAATAATCTCAGGTCCTTTATCCACAAAATATTTACTTGGTGCTGTCTTTGCTGCCTTTGAGCTGGACAGAAGTTTTCACACTGACTGCTGTGGGAGCTGGGGTATTCAGGAGCAGGAAGGAGATAGATATGTACCTCAGAAAGAGGAAATCAGGTGAAAGAGTAGTTGGTAGATCTTGACCAGAAGATTTAAAGAAGAGGCAGGTGCTAGAAGAATGATCATCAAAAGCTGCCAGCATAACTGGAAGGAAAGGCCTCTCACTTCTAAATGGATATCTAGAGCCTTTTGCCATTTGACAGTTTTGAAGGCTATTATTTTCAGAGATGGGTTTATAGGCTTTCAAAAATTAGCTTCTTTGTGTAGTCATCAAGAAGTTTGGAGAAGTTCAAGGTCACTCCAAGATCACCGAGTCCAACCATTAACCCAGCTCCTCCATGTTCACCACTAATCCATGCCCCACTGCCACACCCTCAAGCCTTCTGAACACTTTTGGGAATGGGGATTCCATCAGCTCCCTAGGCAGCCTATTCCAATGCCTGACCACCCTTTCAGTGGAGAAATTTTTCTCAGTATCTAATCTAGACTTCCTCTAGTGCAGCTTGAGTCCATCTCTTCTCTTCCAGTCATGGGTGTTAGTTACCTGGGAGAAGAGCCTGATCCCCACCTGGCTGCATCCTCTTCCAGGCAGTTGTAGAGAGTGATGAGGCCTCCCTCCAGCACTGCAATGTCCTTCTTGGAGTGAGGGGCCCAGAACTGAACACAGGATTTGAGGTGCAGCCTCACCAGTGCCAACTACAGGGGGACAACCCCTGTGTCCTGCTGGCCACACCATTGCTGGGACAGGCCAGGATGCCATTGGCCTTCTTGGCCACCTGGGCACTGCTGGCTCCTGTTCAGTCACTGTCACCAGCACCCCCAGCTCCTTTTCCTGTGGGCAGCTTTCCAGCCACTCTGCCCCAGCCTGTGGCCCTGCCTGGGGTTGTTGTGGGCCAAAGGCAGGGCCCAGCCCTGGGCCTTGTTGAACCTCCCACCACTGGCCTCAGCCCATGATCCAGCCTGTCCAGATCCCTCCATGGAGCCTTCCTGCCCTCCAGCAGATCATGAGGGTTGGGACCAAATGTGGTTTAGCTGTTCTGAAGAGCATTTACATGGCATCAAAGCCTTCTCTGGATCTCACTCTGAGCCCCTAGAATAGGTTGGGAGGGAAGAAAATCAGGCAGATGATCTGAACAAGCTGAAAGCATGCTCCATGTCATATAACATTATGCTCAGCAATACACAGGGAAAAGACAGGGTGTCAGGACGGTTAGGCATCTTTTACTCAGAAGCACCCCAGACATCCCTCTGCCCTTGAGAGGTGCATCACTTGTTTTGCTTTATTTATTTTCTTCTTTTCTTTCACTTCTCCTTCACAAGTTAACAAATTTTGCCTTGTCCCATAAATTTTCTTGGTTTTACTCATCCTTTCTTCTTTCCCCATCCTACTGTGTGATGGGTGATGGAGTGAAGTGACCAGGAGTTTGAGGAATCCCTCTCTGTCTCCTGGGGTTAGCCCCCAACAGTATGAAAAGTCAGGCACAGTCTTGTATATAAAAGTGATTTTTAAGGGTAATTTTGAAAGAGTAAGACCTGTTCTTAATTTCTTAATATTGGCAGGATGCAACTCATTTGTGAGAGTCATTGTGAGACAGAGCACAGAGATGTTTGAAATCTAACAAGTAGATGATAGATGTGGAGGGGAGAGCTGATATGTAACAGAATGAGAGATGAAAAACTATTGTAAAGAGGCTGTGAAGGGCTCTGAAAACAAAATATTTTATGTTAAACATCCTATAGGAATGGGAGAGAGTAGAGGGAGATAAAAGAGGGGTGATTTAGTGAAGTCTGTTGGCTGAGTAGAGGAATTTTGCAGGAGGATTCAAAGTGGATAGAAGCTGATCCTTCTGTTTCAGTTTTTTCTATTACTATATTCAAAACCTTGTCCAGCCAGCAACAAGGAAATTCCATACTGTTACTGAACAGATGTAACAATAGAAATACCCTGTGTATATAGGGCTTATTTCATTTATCAGGGGCTGGCAGCTGGTATATTCTTTTATTTCAGAAAGCACAGGGTGAGCTGTGCTCATTATTCACCTTCCATAACTATTTCCACAGATGTCTCTAAGCTCACCCACTGCCTGACTTAGGCGTACAACATCTTCACACTCAGGTGTACAAACACAAAAACCAACAGAGAGATTTAGTAAGCTTTTCAGTTAACACATGCAAACAGACAGCAACATCTGGGGGAAAGAACAACAATAAATTTTCATAGCCATCGGAGCTTTGCTTGTTCCATTTAGCCACACGGATCAACCTCACTATGGTTTTGCATGGCCAGCACACTTGAATGCAAAATGCCAAGGATGGCACAGTCCCAACCAATAAAATACTGTTTTTCCTCAGCAAGCCATGCACTTACTTGTAGAAGGCTCAAACTGAATGCCCTTCTTGGTTTTGCTTGCAAAATGTGCGTGTGAGGCAAGCTCACTAAAAAAGGTGACACTGGAGAGGGGCAGTTTGCAGACTGACTAGCTGGAGACACTGTGAACAATGAATCCTTCCCCAGACATGGATGGCACTGTGCTGCAAGCTCTCCAATACCTGCCAGAAAGATATAGAGGTACTGGGGTTCCATGTGGCAGATTGTAGTTTATATTTTTATAAAGTTTATATTTTTATTCGCAATTTATGTCATGATCAGCCCCACTTTTGGCCTGTGAGGTCATAGTTGCCTTCTGAAATGTGCACTCTGGGTAACATGGAATGGGCCAGAGGAGAAATTGGGCTGCTGGCTTTTCCCCTGAGAACAAATGCAACATTATAGCTGCTGCAGACTTGGTGGTCCAGCATGGCACAAGAAAAAGTAGGACAAACACTCTCCATGGGTGTCTTTGTTTAGAAAGACCGGTGTCTCCCAGGTAAATCTGGAGTTTCCTTTGGAATGGAGAAGGTAAACTACCTCCCTCCAAACTATTATAATTTTGTAAACAAGGGAGCTTTCAGGCAAAGATATGGGAATAGGAATAGCAGTTCTTTACTAAGAATATTAAAAATACAAATGAAGTAGTGCAAAGAACAAGCAAACAAAAAAAATCTTAGAAACACTGACAGAGTCAAAATATGACCTGAAACCCTGTTGGTCAGGGTTTTGGGAGCAGTCCAACTAAGTCCCCCTGGAGTGACAGATGTGGTTCTGTTGGAGCAGAGATGATCCTGTAGAAGGGTCCAGTGGTGGTGAGATGGGTCCTGTCTTCCTCTGGGAATCCAGTGCAAACAGTCTGTCCTGGTGTTCTGAATCTCAGGTTTTATCCAGGTGGGAATTCTTGGCTCCTCCCCCTGGGTGGAGCATCTCCCAATGGGATGATGTAATTTATCAGCCATGCAGTGAGCCTTGATGGCCCATTAACAGCAGATATCCCCTGGAGGGAGGATGGGTGGTGGAATAGATAAAGAACACTGCCCTAGCTGGTTTTAACAGCTGCTCATGATGAGAAGGCACCTGCCTCCTCCCCCTGGAGTTATGAGGAATGGTCGTGGAAGAGATAAAGAAAACACCTCCCCAACTGGTTTCAACAGATGGCAAGTAGAATACACAATTTTGGTTACATATCACAGCCCAAGACAATGGGGCATGCAGAGGCTGGGAGACTCCTAAGAGTAGACTCAGAGATTAACTTCAGAGTCAGTGGGAAGAGAGAACAGCATTTGATGGACCTGGAGGACACAGTGCTAAGAACGTTAAAGTGTAAGAAGTCATTAAAAACATGGGCTGAAGGAAAATCTCTTGAAGAGGACCTGCCTCTGTAAGCAGATAAGGGGAAAATAAAATTACTCGTAAAAACTTACGTCCTGTCTAGGACATAAAAGCTGATTAAGTTTAAAAGGAAGGCTGCTGTACTTTGGGTTTTAAAATGTTAGTTCCTCTTCTCTGGGTTCTGGAAATAATTCATGCTGAAAACAAGAGGTCTTTTGAGATTTTTCACATCCTGACTCCCAAGGCAAGGTACAGGTCTGGGTCTGAACAGGTCAAGATCCTGCAGTGCATCCACTCTCTGTGCTTCACTAGAGAGTCCAATAAAGATTGTAAAAAGCCAGTCCTGGTACTCATAATGAGTACATAGAGTGGAGAAAATCAGCAAGCCAGACAGGAAGGCACTCAGTTCCAGATCCCCATGGCATTAGCTGTGTGTTCGATTGGTTGCTGAGGAGTTTTCAAAATATTCTATTGTTTTGGACATGGATGAAGTTGGACAGTGGCAAGTAGGAGCAGGTCTGCCCACGAAAACTTGTACCAAGTTGGTGTTGCTGTTGTAATTCTGTCTTATCACCCTGACTAGACTAGCTTCCCCATGCTAAGTACTTGCAATTTCAAGCAGAGGAGGAGAGTACTGATAAAATTGAAGTACCAAGATGTCTAGTTTCATGAGACATAGAAATAGCTTTTGTACGTATTTATCAACATGTGTTTATAGAATGTTGCTTTTTATCTTCTTTTCCTGTCAGAGCCAGGATTAAATGCTCCAGAGACGTTTCATGTTCCGACTCAGATGTTTATTAATTCTTAGCTATAGTACAGTCTCACAAGCTGTGAGTTCTAGCTAACAAAGTAAGAAAGTGGCCTCTATCTCTTCCAAAGGTCTTTTAAAGATAAATTGTCCAATTAAGAAATGACACCTAAATTATTTTTACTTTTAACCCAATAACCAACCACCCGTGGCCCACAATGCAGATTTTTCTATCCAATTACAAAATACCATCCAGACCCATGAAGAAGAAGGTGAAGAAGAAGGACTCAGCCTACACCCTAAAACCTCCATCTTGCTTTTTATATATATTACTATATTCTAAAACCTTAAACTCTAAGTTTTCCACCCGGTGATATCACTCACTTCTATTCAAACTACTCACCCATAATCCCAGTGCTGTCAGTCAATTTTGGAAGCCTGTTCCATGGCCTCAGGTCAAATGCAGTGTTTTCCAGGGGGTCAGTGTCTGTCAGCACAGAAAACCCAAAGTTCTCAGTGCCAAGGGTTCCAACAACAGAGGAGACAGGTCCCAGCAGGACAGTTGGGACAGGATAGCTCTTCTAGTTTGCAGGAAATAGCTAGAGAGATTAATCAGTGTACCACACCAGTTATTTGCATAATTGTCTCAAAGTTGTTCTAGTACCAATTAGTTCCAATGTTTCAGAAATTTTTCTTTTCTTCATCTGGATTGCTCACATGCAAAACATATCACTTGACAGAGAGTAGAAGTTGTTCTGCTTACAGTGATTTTACAAACAGTGATGAGCCACTGAAAAGCATCATCTTTAACTGTGGCAGAAGGGCAACACTCTTGCAGCAGAAGGGATGGGTATGGCATTCTCTGCAAAAGCAAGAATTCTTTCCTGATCCTGGAGGCTGTTTTATTTCAGTACATCAGATATCAACCTGTACAGAAGGTATGAACAGTTTACTGTACACTGTTACCACTAAATTGTAACAGGACAGAACTGGAAAATGCTCATCTTAAACTGATTTTGAAGGGCACAATTTTTCTCACAGTCTTACTGTTCAGATGGCTCTAAATACTGACTCTCTGTTGTACCACACTTGAAATACACGAGTTCATTTGACTCTTGTAACTCTTGCATAAGCACTAAACAGAAACCAGTTCTAAAAAAGGTGAACACAGCTAAGATCTTAATGATCTTGACAGCTGCTTACTAGCAGACAAATCTTCCACTTCCCACGTGCCTGGTCCTCAAGTTAATTTCAGTGACCTTCAGAAATAACATTTTTTATAAAACTGGCAGGCAACATTCAAGATGTCAGATGTACTGAATAAATGTATCTCATTTCTCTTACCTGTACACCTGCATGAAAAAAAAATCCCACCTGTGAGGGAACATGAGAGATGTGTCTGAGGCAGCAGCAGGAAACCTGCAACGTTCTTTTTCAAAAAGCCTCCAAGAAAAATGAAAAGGTTTATATATTGTGCTTCTGCAAGAAGTTAACAGTGTTTCCTGGGTCACAGTTTTGGAAGCAAGTGAAAGGACCTGGGACCCCTTTTGTCAACATGACTGCAGTCATGTAGAGGAACAGTCCTTATGCCATCAAGGAGGGAGAGAAAAACTTCAGTAAGAACCTTTTCACAGTCTTGAGATTACAACCAATCAAGGACCATCAGAAAGTAGAATTAGGACATAGCCTCACACAGGAAGTCCTGAAGAAAATGCCTCCTAGCGAACATCCTAGCTAACACTCAGCTGTGGGTTTATTACAAAATGCCACTCAAAAACCTGTACAGGACGAAAATTCTGTGTTTGTAACAAAAATGTTTTAAGCATTTCTGAAGGGCTGACATTGCATAGTTGGGGTTTTTTCCCTGCAAAATTATCTGAGGAGAGACAATGACTGAAAGCCTTTCTTAAGACTCCCTATGTCATATAGCCTGTCAGTGAATGGCTAAGAAGAAACCTGGGTCAAAATGCATAAACTAAATCCTGGCAAAGGAAATACAGTTAATTTAAACAAAAGTGGATGTTGCCCCTTCCTTTCTGATGTTCTTCAGTTGCAATAAGGAACACATATTACAGAGCTGTTCTGGAGTATAATCAGTGGCTGGTTGTTGCATTATCTTCTTTTTGCCTGGGTCGGGATTAAAAGCTCAAGACAGTATTTCTTGTTCAGACTCAGATGTTTATTAATTCTTATCTATGTTACGGTCTTACAAACTGTGAGTTCTGCAGCACTTATAGCTAACTAACTAAAAAATGGCTCCTATCTCTTTCTCTACAAGGCCTTTTTAGGATAAACTGTCCAGTTGAAGAAATGACACCTAAATTATTTTTACCTTTACCCAATAACCAACCACCCGTGGCCTACAATATGGACTTTTCTACCTAATTACAAAATACCACCCAGACCCATGAAGAAGAAGGTGAAAAAGAAGGACTGGCCTGCGCCCTAAAACCTCCATCTTGCTTTTTATATATATTACTATATTCTAAAACCTTAAACTCTAAGTTTTCCACCATGTGATATCACACACTTCTATTCAAACTACTCACCCACAATCCCAGTGCTGTCAGTCAATTTTGGAAGCCTGTTCCAAGGCCTCAGGTCAAATGCAGTGTTTTCTTGGGGTCAGTGCCTGTCAGCACAGAAAGTCCAAAATTCTCAGTGACCAGGGTTCCAACAGCTGGTCCCCAAACTTGCTTGGACAACAGTCAGGAGAGATGACTAAACAACAAATGCCTTGCAATGGTTCAATGTATTAGAAAGGGAAGAAAGTGCATGCTGCGTATCATTTGCAGGAGTGCATCCCTTTAACACCACAAATCTTGTGTTAGGATGGTCTGGAGGGCATTGTCCACAAAGGTGGTTAAATTCTACAAAGTCATTGAAACACGAAATTAGGGACAAGCTCCAGAAAAAACCCACCCTGCAGGAAAAAGACTTCTCTCTTTGGACGGTGACTGTCTCGTGCCCCCCAAACCTATAATCATTACGTGACACACTTGCTCATTCTGGGCTGTTTGTCCCCCACTCCTGGAACAGGTTTATGGCAGAGTTTAAACGGGCTGCAGCTCTCCCTCCAGCACACTGGTGCCTCCCTCCCAGCCTCCCCTCCAGCCGGCAGCATGCCTGCAGCCCAGACCTCCCTCCTGTGTGGGAGAGCTCTGCCTGCTCCCAGTGAAGGCAAGGGGAAGCCTTGTATTTTTTTTGCATGCCAAATGCCTAATACTACATGCTAAATGAGACCTATTTTTTTATAGGTAGTTCAAAGTCCTGGTATGTGTCACCTAACACAGCCAGCTGCATTGCTCCAATCACTCAGATTCATAGGAAATCTGGGACCTCTCCACCACACCATACCAGGACAACAAAAGGCGTTTTCATAGACTTTGGCAACTTTTATGAGGCTGAAATAATCACAAACATTTTGGGGTGTGCCACAAACGATCCAATTCTCATTATAATTCCTCCACAGCGTTTAAAATGTTACTTTCAGTCTGTCACATAATGCCTCTTCTAGCAAGTAAAAAAAAAAAATTCCAATGTGTGTATCTTTATGTATATGTTCTCTGAGTTTGCATGAAGTATGTACAGAAGAACAAGTACAATCTGCTGCTAAGGGAGTAGGATATGAGGACTGATTTTTTTTTTTTTTCTTTAAACATCACTATGTACTTTACTAATTTTAAAGGCTATGATTTGTGAAAGGATCCACAGGATGTAAAACAAAATGAGCATCTTTGTACTAGCTCCTTGTATGTCCAAGGTGACTTTTTTTTATGCAGTGGGATTAATTTCCTGGATTCCATCAGATACAATGATAATATGAATGCAATTTTAATATTTGAAAAAAAAGTTAGAAGTATAAGATTCTAAATCCTGGTTTAGTTCATATAAATATCAAAACTCCTTGAACTGATGACAGCATCAGAAAAAAATTGGCAAACACCAGGGATAGTCAAGTTGCAGTTTATAATCAAAGACTTGACACCATTGTGTAAATAACAGATTTTTACCTCTTATTGTGTATTTCAGATCATGATGTCACATCCAGAAACTTTGGTACAGCATCTGATATCACCTTCTTTTCCCAAACATACCAGCTTAATCACAAAAACTACCTGTAAAGGACCATTTTTTTCCTGTTAGAGAAGAAGTGTTGAGAAAAAAAAAAAAAATCTGTCAGATGCAGAGCACACAATGTGTTCTTGCAAGGAAAGATGATACGTGTGATGTCAGCTTACTGAAGAATTACTTGGCAGATGGAGGTGAAACAACAAAACCCAGCTCAAACTTTGGAGGGTCTCGTGGTTAATTGCACTGCAGCTGTCCAGCAGCAGCCCTTGGAACAGGCCAAGCCCCTTCTTTACACCTCCAGGAATATTTAATATCTTATTTATCCCTAAATGTTGTAGTTTGTTTACATTTGGAAGTTTGCAGCAGCTCCTGCTCTGCGACCAAGAAAATTCTATGCTCAGAATTCCCCCCCATAATCTCTCATTTCTTCACAATTCCCTTGATAATCAGACAATATGGTGCAGCTGGACAGAATTTTAAATATGCGTTTCTTCTGCCATCTGCATGTTTCCCCAAGCAGCCTGCCACCCCCCATCACACCAGGCACACAGAGCTGAGAAAACCTTTCCATTTCTTACAACATTTTTCATGTTTTCACGTGAGCCATGCAGTAAAAAAAAAAAAAAAAAAGCTTCTTTTGCACTGTATGTCACTAATCACAGAAACACTTCAGTGAAGGTAAAAGACATGTGAGAGGTGTAGACAATGTCTGAACATTAAAAATGAAAGGGTTTTTTGGAGATTCAAGGCCAGGATACGTGTAATAAATTGGCTTATCTCTTTTTGGTCATTTCAGATTGATCAAACCATAGAAAGACAGAAGCTGCAAGATAAATGACTAATTTGTCTCTATTTCTGTGTATTTCTTTGTGGATTGTTGTTCTCAAGACTGCAGATGATCAAGAGGGAGGTTGGGCTCTCTGGGAAAGACAGTCAGGTTGTGTCCTTACTGCAGTATGCTCAACTCTCCTAAAACAGCAAGTGGCAGGTCTAAATGTTTCTCTTCAAATGTTTGTTATTACTTGGATAATCTCATACACTAGGGTGTGATTTGGCTACTTTGGTGACTGAACTATTTTTAACACAGCAGTTCAACAAAAAAAAAAAAAAAACAAAAAAAAGAACACGTTTTCTGAGTTAAAGTATTTGTGTCTGTTTCTATAAACACTAAATTATGTTTCTAGTTTTTCTGTGACATGGATCATTTCCACTGCTCCCACAGCATAATGAGCAAATGTGGAGTCTGTATCTGAAACGTGCTTGCAAAACTTCAGTTATCAGCAATATATCTGGATAGATTTAATCTCCAGATACATAAAAATTAATACTTACCAAAGCTTTTATGATTTTTACAAACACCCCGATTATGATATTGCAAGGATGATGATCATTTATGATCATGTTTTTCTCATGACTAAAGAGATATCTGGTAAGCACAACAGAAGATGTGTGTATTTATGCTATGATATAGTCTTTTCTAAAATTTTAACATAATCATGTCCAGTCACTTATTTTTCTATCCTTTATTGACCATGGGAAGATTAGATTTTATGCTGCTTTGGCCCACAGAGACATCAGTTAATAGCTCTGATTTTCACTGTGAAGGAAAATACACTGGAAAAGCAAAGGAAAATTGTGATTGCTTCTATGAGTCTTGCATAAGAATCCCAACTTCTGACTTATGCACCTCCAAAGGTGCATAACCAACTCAAAGTGCTGCTTCACACCATGAGAATCTGATGTGTTCATTCCCCCATAAAGTCTAGTTTCTTTACAATGCTCGGGTCTGTTTTTCATGCAGGTAACAGTGATAGTAAGTTTTGTTTCATAAATTCAGAACCAATTTTAGCAAACTGGAATTGTGTTTCTTCAATAGACATTCAGGGTAGTGCATCATCTTGTGGGATGCATACCACCTCTTTGCTGACTAACATCTATTGCAAATAAAATTTAAAGTAACCTACAATACAGTATTTTTTCATTTATATGTTTTATGAAAAATACTGAAACACAAAATGTACTGTAAATAATCGCAGCCCAAAATAAAATTGCTTAAGCTAAAGCCTAGAAGCTGTTACAGGAAGGACAAATTGCTGCATGTCCATGGCACTGACTGCACACACATGCACATGTAGGCAAACAAAGTGGCAGCTCTGTCTGAGGGGGCAAAGCTGCTTAGTGTATGTTTATATCATGGACTCCCTAAGGAATTCAGATCCCTTTGTTACTTAGTTTTGCTTTTAAAATCCAATTGGCAACAATTTCCAGATGCTCAAAACTGCCTCAGCTAGGATGAGGGGACTCCATACTTTACTTTGAGTCCACTTATGCTATTGAGAGAATCTGCCACTATGAACATCAAATTAGACCAATTTATTTCTTTTCTGAATAGGTGGTGCTGAGAAGAATTTCCATCATTAACTTTAAACCTAATCCATTTTTTTTTATTATTATTTAGAAACACTGAAAATGCTAACACAAAGTGGAAACTAGTGAAGAGGACTACACTCATTCATATTTTCATTGCTGTAGTTATCTATAGACGTGGATTTCTGATGTTTCAATTCCATATCAGTTCCCACCAGCAGACCTTTCTGAAAAGTATCTCTCCACCAAGAAGATGCACAAATTTTCAGGTAGAAGGGCCCATCAGAAAAAGGGGCTCATCTTTTTCCTATACTCACAGTGCAATGATCACCTAGTAAGAGCAATGCAATTTGAAAAGAGGCGTTTTGATGTTTCTCAGGTAAGAGATGAGCAGGGGGGTAACACTCTCCAATCTTCTCCTGTCTTTTGCTGAATCTCAAAGGATCATAAGAACACCTTCAGCTCTGTTCAGCCTCCTTGCAGCACTGTACCAATATTCTCTATATCTCTTACAAATGTGGCAACTATTAACCTAGGAACAGAGGGCACCTTCCTGTATTAAGCAAATGATAATATAAACAGAAATAGAGAAGACAAGGCCTTAACAAAGTTTAAATGAGGGCCAAAATTCAGTGGTCCATCAAGGGAGAAGTAATGACTGAATTGATTCTTTTTCCTTGAGATTCTTGCCTTTTTATTTTGATTAATTTGCACACAGATCCTGTCATAGCTGACCAGATTACTTCACCACCAGAACTATTGTCATGGACTTTTGTGTACTTGCAATTTTGTCACCAACATCAGACAGTTAGTGCAGACAAGCCCTGTCACATTGTTTTTAAGTGGAGTGACTGGGGCAGTAGTGTTTGTGAAGCAATATAAAGAGTAGATTCATTCACTTCTCCAACCTCAGCTGTTTTGAACCATTCCCAATAGTTGCCTCTTTAATTCAAATTTGAAATGTTAGAAGAGATACTCTATAGTCTGTTCCAGCTATAAAATCATATTTTCCTTCTCATTCTGAGTGTCTGCAATTGTTCTCTCATGGTGCTTAACCTTTAAAGTCAGGAGGTCACTTGGAAGCTCTCCAGTCTGAAATGTGAATGTCCATATTTAAAATACAGAAACCCTTTTAAAAGGATGAAGGTATTTTTATTTGAAAGCCCAGTTTATAATGACTGTTGTCCATCAACCCAGAACTACTTTCTTGCCAGGGATCTTTATTGTTTCTTTCTTATTATGTGGTATAACAATTCTTTGGTACTCATTTCCTGAAGAAGATTACTTTTCAGTATCAAACTTCGCCAACAGGTCCTTTTTGGGCCAAAGTCTGCAAATCTGCATTGCAATGAAACAGGGCAGCTTTCCAGGCATTGCTGACTGCAGAGAAAAATCTGATGTCTGTTCTACTGTTTCTTTCCCTGCACATTTACTGCTGATTATGAATGTATGCACTCTGGGCTGTACTCATCTTAGAGTTTCTTGCAATGAAACACAAAACCAAGAGAAACCTGACTGGGTTTGGGTTTCATTACAAAATCCAAAGTCAGCCCCATTTTGTCTGAGAGTTTGCTAACATTCTCAGTGTCTTTGAAATAAAGTGGGGGCACTTATGACTCAGCTTGGCAAATTTAAGGTGTCATATT
>VXBB01018818.1:51093-72004 GCA_013399915.1 Illadopsis cleaveri
AGCCCTAACCAAAAAAAAAAACAACCCAAAAAAAACCCACAAACAAACAACACCCCATAGATGTCACTGCAAATCTCCACTAGCTTCAGGGAAAGCAGAGCAGGCAGCTTGCTGTGGACATTTAAGACCTGTCATGTTTATCATCCTTCAAGGTGCAAGTGCCTGAAGGGCACAAGGATCAGAGAATCACAAAATATTCTGAGTTGGAAGGGACCCACAAATATCATCGAGTCCAACTCCTCATGAATGGCCCATATTATGATCAAACCCACCACCTTGATGTTATTAGCACCATGCTCTGATCAACTGAGATAATGGAGAGATGATCCCATAATAAAGACGTTCCCAAAAACCTCAGGCCATTCTCCAGTCTCCACAACTAGGTAGAAAGATAAAAAGCAAAAACTGTATAAGATAAGGTCTAGGAGGACTTTCTTTTTCCCCTAAAGGCTCACTCTTTGGAAGAACCAAAGTTTTAAGCAGCCCTATGTCTCCCTCACTACTAAGGTAAGGTTTGCATTTTGTGCTGACATACGGCCAGGGCTGGATTCCAGTTTTTCCCATCACAACTGCATGTGGCTGCTAATAAAAACTAATGGAAACCTTACTGTGACACAAGTTTAAATCTCAGTCACACCCATCTGCTATAATTTTTTAAAAATTCTGCAACATTTTTAAGAAGCAGTGAACTGGGTTTCTTGTAAAGGTTGCAAGGTAATATGTAATGATTAAATAATGACAAAAGAACTAAGGAAGGATGGATGCTATTTTCATGAGTGTGTGAAGAGTTCTACATCAAATATTTGTTCAGCATCAACATGTAGTAAATATCTCTTCTTGCAGAGAGCACTTGTAAGCTGTTTTATTGAACTAAACTTATTGTAAGAATTAAATGTTCTTAGAGTGTGATTATTTCCACACACTTTTTGTTGAAAACCTAAACTAGAATATGAGTTTGGCACATGATAACAAAACTTTATCACTCTTATTTATTGTAACTGCAATACACATGTAACCAGAGTGCTTTCATTACTTCAGACATCTGCCTGTTGACATTTTACATTACAGAGAATTTACCCACTGAAAACTCATTTGGTTAGCTGTATAAAAAGTTTATGTAAAGTTAGGTTTCTCAAACAGCATGGACTTTATGTGAAGCATTTCCCTCAGTTATTTCAGTCATAACAGCACAAATCCAACTTCTGCAATGAGCACTTTTTCTTACAAACTAATTCCAATTTCTTCCCCTTTACACAGAGCTCCAACATTCAGCTACTTTTTTATTTTCCCTCCCCAACTCACACACAAGTGCTGTGGCCTACTGCTTTGCTTCTGGATTTTTCTATATATGATGGTCAGATCTGTCAGCAGATGACAAAGAACAAATTCAGTAAGAAAAAGAGAATTCCTGCCAGTTGTGCAAGGAATTCCACCTACAAGAAAGGATGTTTTATTTTTGAAATCTGTCTCATCGTATTCAACTTCTTGTTAGGTGTTTAATCTAAAAAATCAGTGACTCTTCCTGCCTAATAAAACAACAGATACATTGTATTTTAGCAGTTGTCAATGATACTCAAATTTCTATGAATGTCATCATATTGTCGTTTTAAAAAAACAAGAGAAGTTTTACTTTTTGCTATTTACACAGAATGTGCTTTGGGCTGATACCTTTTCTAAGGATCAGGAGACTTCTGTTAGGGCTGAATGGAGTGACTTTCCNTAAACCACACAGTCAGACCACAACTGAGACCTTATCTTACATTTTTCTGTGGAATGTGCAGTTATTATTCATTCTCTTGACAACTATTTTTCATAGATATGACTTTTACTTATATTTGTTTTTCTTTACATCCTAGAATAATATTTTTACTATATTTTTAACACTGGAAAGTAGCAAAACCTTGGTCTACCAGCTTTGAACTAATTTTGGACAAAACTTAGATTCTGGACTTAAGCACCCCTAGCTTTTATCCATACCTGGAAATATGAATTCATCTTATAAGTTTCATATTCTAAGTGGATGGTAGGTCTCTGGCAATGCCTGCTTCAGTGTCTCCATCCTTTGCTAGCTCACTGGCACCAGTCCTGGGCAAGTAAGTGCTCGTGGCCCATCTCATGTTTTATTTCCATGATGGCCTCAAGTTTAATTTGAATATTTTTCCCCTGATTGTAGGTAATGTCATGAAGTCAGCTAACAAGGGAATCTATGCTATTGTGGCATAAACATTAATGAACAGGTTATTACTCTGCTAGGAAGAGTAATTCACAACTCAGACCATCCATTGTCTTCCTGTTTTCCAGTGCCAGATGTCCTTAAAGCAGCATTGAAGACCATTTATCTTTGCTGACATCTAAAACCTGGATTACAGTTCACCATTGCCATGGCAGGCAGAGGAAAGTACCAGTTCCATCCCTGGCCCTTTTTCTTCAGTTCTTGTGCCTTTGTTGGCTGCAGGAAGAGCAGTACCATGAGTCTGTGTGATGGCAGAAATGTCACACCAGGCCTTTAACTTCCTCTTGATGACAGCTCGTTTCATGACGTGAAGCACAGGGACACAGTTTCTCAAATAACTGCTGGAAGTAGCCCTCAGTTTGAACTACAGGGTGTAATGCAGAAAATATTAAGTGATCTCTTAAGGAAATCATCAGGGTTTTGGCATTTTGGTGCCTGCAGCAAAGCAGTAACCAACCACTCCTCGTTCCAGTACAGGAGGCTGACTCCTCCTCATTCTCTTCCTATATAAGGATGATCTATTGAACTAATGGGAAAGGCAGCTTTTCAAAGTGATGCTTTTAAGCATGCTGGTAGATGTAACAGCTATCTAGAGCAGAGTCAGTTCTGGGCTCAGATTGGACTGCTCAGAGCTTCATGAGCTAGTATTTGAAACCTCAAGACTTGAGACAGCTTGAACTCCCTGGACTCCAGCTCCACTGCAGGTTTCTCCTCATGGGTAAAGGCTTCTCCCTGTCTCCAGGCTGAAATTCTGGTGCTTCAGCCTATGCTGCTGCCACTCACCCTCCCATCACACACCTCTGTGAACAGCTCAACTACGCTTTCTTTATTCCTTTTCATCAATTCTAGTTTCGCTCTTGCATACCCTGAAAAACACCCCTCTTCCCAGCTGAACATCCTCCCTCTGATGGAGGCCCAAAATCAAATGCAGTGGCTAGATTACATCTGATATGTGCTTGGCAAAAGAGACAGTCCCAGCTCTTTCCTGGCTCTTGGGGCTGTGTCCTGCTCACCACACCAAGTGCTGCTGGCCCCCACTCTTGCTCAGGGATGTGGCTGACCCAGCTCAGCTCACTGCCAGCACTGCCAGAACTCAGCACCATACCCCAGAGGTGCTCGCTGGCCCTGCCAACCCCAGACTACATCCCTGAAGATCTCTATCCTCCCAGAGCACAGCTTAGTGTCTACTCATGCTGGATTTCATGAGGTTCCATGAGGCCCTTCCTCCCAAATTTCCTCACACAAACACACAAAGTACTCTATCCACTGCAAACTTTGTCCTCTCCTCAGCATCACCACTGGTAGCAATACTGGACAGCAATAACTCATCCCAGGAGATACCCTGCAGTATCCTACTTATTACCCACCTCTGGACAGAGCACAGCCCCTTGAGCACAAGCCTTAAATCCAACCAGTCCTCACCTGTCCCCCCACTCAGGGTGCAATGTCCCAGTTTGGACATAAGAGCATTGTGAAAGGCATTACTGTAAACTTCAACAAAATAAGCAAGGAAAATTGCATCCATTGCTTCTTTTTTCATCCACAAATCCATTTATCCTAGAATGAAACCTGTTTAATTAAGCATGATTCTCCTCTTGGTAAATCTATGCTGACTTGCCAATCACCTTCTCCTTCTTTACATGACTGCCATATATTTATTTGCATGCCTGTATTGAATTTGAGTCTGATATATGGGCTTGTTCAAATATTTTGCAAATGTTCAGAGCTATGGAAAAACCTCCTAACCACTCACTCACAGAGTTTGCAGAAGTTTGAAAGTTCTTAGATGCAGAAATCATGTCTTTATATTGACCTTTACTACATGCAGAACAATTTAACCTGTTTTGATTAAAGACCTGACATTGTTGCAACAGAGACACTGAAGGGTAGTACAAGCTTTGTTGAATTTCTAGTGTGCAAAGGATTTAATTCATGCCTGCCTGAAGGGAAAAAGGAAAAAATACCCCAAAATAAATTTCTCAATAAACACGTTTTTTCACAGCATTTATTTCTGTCGCATGAGGTAAGAAAATATTTTGCTTTAATTTTAAGCTGTGCAGCAGAACATTAATGCATACTAAATTATGATAGAATGCTTATGTTTCCTTGTACCCACAACAATCACCCATTGAGGGCACAGGCTAAGCAACAGGACTTCTACTAACAGAGATAAAAATAGCTTGAAGTGTTAGGACGTACATTTATAACATGAATTTGTCAGGAGCCTACACTAACTTAAATTACTATTAACTTCATATGACATTTGATTTGCTGCATCTGAAAGAACCTCAGCACTTGTTATCTCTGTCATGCCAGACAGTAGATGCTGTTTTCTGCATGTCAGCAGTGTATAAATTTCTAATCAGACTGTATCTGATAACGTGTCTTTCGGAGTGTTCTATTCATCAGCTTGTTTTAAATCTCTTTCAAACCCTATTTGTAAGGCTGCATTCATAACTCAAAACATCCCAGCTACAACAAGCAGGATAATGTGGATTTACTTTAATCTGAGATACTCGCCACAGCATAAACTGGAGATTTAGATTCAGTTTGGCTTCTAAACATTCAGGATTCTGCTGGAGTTACAGCTTACATGCAGGACACTGCAAAGCAGTATTTTACCTATATTTTAATAGCAAACATAATATCTTCATATTTCTTTAAATCCTTTTCATTAAGTGAAATGTTTCATGCCAAGGCTCGCATTTGAGACATCCCATTTCCAGCTCCTGTTGGAAAAGGTTCATTGGTGGCTAGCAAATAAAACACCTTAATGCACTGCTGTAGCTGCACCCCAGGAATTGGCCTTTCATTGATTCACAGCAATATCATGTATTTGAACAAGAATTCAAGCTACTGGTGCTGAGAGACAAATGCTTCAATGTGGCAAAAATCATGGAGCTACAAGCATTGTATGGTCTGACAAGAAACCTGCAGCAAGCTTCAACTTGGAAGCAAAGGAGGGCTGTCTGAGTGGAAGTCACCACAAACCTGGGTAGAAAGAAAACTTTAAATTTTTTTTTTTCATCACATCTCAGTCTCCCTCCCTGTCTCTCCTTCTCCCTGTTTCACACAGAGACAGACCCACAGCTCCCCTCCCTCACGGCCTGAGCACAGTCACTGATAATGGCAGAAGCATATGAGGAAGCCAGTTGACTTCTTGACCCCCAAGTCATTTTGTAGATGTCACAAGGATGCCAAATGTGAAGCAGAAGGCTGTCAAAGATGAGCTGGGGCTAAAAGCAAGACTATGAGCTGTAATACAAAGCAGAAGGAGCCTCTGGGGAGCAATCTGTCTTCCTAAGAAGTCTTGTGAACTGCTTTTTAGTATCAGGTGCATCATCTTGAGAAACCATTGTACATTCCAAGTGAAATTAGTTTAATGTTCCCACATAAAAAGGACCACAGCCAGGTGGAGGATCAGAATAGGAGCACACAGTGTGGAACTAAAAAGTTTTGCATGCTTCTGGAGGAAAAGAAAAACCCCTATGTGGAAATTTATTACAGATATATTTCATATGTAAATCACAGCCACTTATTAAAGTGCGTATGAAAGTGGGAGATTTTATGAGTGCTAAGTACTTCTACATGTTACCCTTTTGGACAGCAATGTTCATTTCCACCAGAGAATTTTTACAGGCAGTGGGAAGCAGGTACTTGAACTCTTACACTCCTGATGTTGCTAGGGTTAGGAAAGGTTTTGGCATTTTCTTCTTTCCAGTGAAGTCAGCATGAGAAAGATCAGGCCCCAGCTCACTTATCCTTTCTGAGAGAAAAACACTACACACACTATAATACTAATAATATTATAAACTAGAGGAAACAGTAAGCAAGAAATAACTCAAATTAGGATAACAGATTTCTAAACCAACAACCTTGGCCAAAACAAAATGTGCTACATTTCTCACTGATCAAATTGTTTTGTAACGTAGTTACAAACCTGAATCCACTTGAACACCTGATGCATTAGTTATGCATTTTCTATCCCACCTTTTGTTATTATGTTAACCTCTATAGAATTATTGCTGGATGTTAACACATTGCCAAATTATATGATCTTATGTGAGTAACCCTGAGAGAAAACCTGCAAAAAGTGCAGGGTATAAATGTACATTAAAAAATGCACATAGTAATAACAACTAATTTATTTTCACCCAACAATTACATTTACAGCTTTGAGGCATAATAAGCCATGTCAAGATGGGGCTTTTCTGCTCATTTGGTCATGATGAGTGGTTACCACATGTTGCTTACCCTTGCACCATGTCCAAACTCACAAGTGCTGTAAGTTTCAAAGTTATGTTACAAGCCATGTGTTTTAGTTCTGTTACAGTGGAAATGCTGTTAGAGCCTTGTTAAGTGTGGTATGTCATGGGCTACGGTGTTAGAGACCATTTAGGAGGCATGTCTAGTCAATGTGAAAAGTGCAACATGGATTAAGCACACCTTTTTCTCTGCCAGTTTAAGTAAATGCTCAGGATCTTCTGGTTAACCTGTTTGACTGAAGGATAATGCTTTCAGGTCAAGTCATTCTGCAGAAAACCATCTTCCTGGTTCCTGTCTGTTCCTAACATACAAGGCTATTATAAATGATTCCATTATTATTCCTGTGTGAGAGAAGGGGATTTATTTATCTGGCATTTATCAATGCAGCAGGATAAAGAATAGTCTAGCTAGGAGCACCAGGAGGCCCCAGAACGTATTTACTTGATTCTGGTTTTTTGAGACCAGATAATCTATGACATCTCATGGTTCAGATCATTGGCAATACTTGATGAAAGCTTAATCCTGAATTTGTAAGACTATAGTAAATGTCAGGGGCAGAAATGGAAGGAAGGTATGAGCACGTAGGATACAGATTTATTTCTTTTATGCTTCAACATTGTAATACAAAACAAGTCCACCAAAAACTTTAAGCCCATTCAGTAACAGGACTATACTTGCATGCAAAAACATGCCACCATTAGATATTACGTTGGGAAAGTTCTTTCAACTGAGAAACACATTTCTGTAAGCTTTCCTGTGAAAGAATCCAGCCAAGCCTACTGTAGAATTTTTATTTCACTCTAACAGAACCCAGCCTAATTGGGTTCTTTCAGAATATTTCCCCAATGTGCATTCCTTATATATTAGTCTGGAACAATGACCCTCCTTTCTGAGCAGAGTAATTATTCTGAAATTAGGACATTCTGGAGAAAACAGGGAGGGCAGAATGGAGTGGGTAAACTCCTAGCAACAGGCTCAAGAGCAAGGTGTTGAGCCTTACTCAGGTTCTGTGTCAAAAAGCTGATCACAACTGATTCATGTAAAGCAATGATGGGTTATTTGGCCTATAAAAATCAATTATTTGAAGGTGGCCACATCACTCTCCTGTATGATCTTTGCTGCAGCAACTGGAAAGCTTTATCTGCACCAGTCTGCCAGGCCATGTAAGTTCAGACAGAAGGATCTTCTTTAAAAACAGAAAATGCCAGATGATGCATTGGGAACACTGGAACCCTCCATGGATATATAGACTGGGAGACAACACACTGGACAGCCCTCTGTAGAAAGGAATCTGGGTGTTTTAGTTAATGATAAGTTCAATGAGAGTCAATAATGTGCCCAGGCAGCCAAAAGAGACAGCTGTATCCTGAGGTGCACTGAGCTCAGCACAGCTGACTGTTGGAAAGTGTTTGTCCCAGCCTTGTGTGGCCTCACCTCAAGGACTGTGTGAGTTTGAGCCCCACAATTTAAAAAGGGTGTAAAAATGCTGGAATGTTTCCAAAGGAGAGCAGCAAAGAGAGTGGAATGACTAGTGGGCATGACTTGCAGGAAGCCACTGAGGATGCTTGGTCTGTTTAGCTTACAGAAGAGGAGACTGAGGGGAGATTTCACTGCTGTCCACAACATCCTTATGAAGGGAAGAAGAGATGGAGGTGTTGACCTCTTTGTTCCAGTGTCTGGTGACAGGACATGAAGAAATGCCTTAAAATTTCACCAGGGGAAGTCCACATGAGATACATGTGAAAAAACCTCTTCACTGAGATTGCAGTCAAGTACAGGAACAAGCCCCCCAAGGAAGTGGGGTACTTCCAGATGTATGTTAAAGATCACAGTTGTATAAAAANAAAGAAAGAAAGAAAGAAAGAAAGAAAAGAAAGAAAGTTTGTCCTGTGAGGATTCTAACTTGTCATAGTCACCCATGACTACAGCTTTTGACAGCATACTGATTTTCACATTAGCCTGCACTGCAAGTGCATTGGCAGAGCTGCTTTCAAAAGGAACTTTTTAACACCTCCAATATAAACACTTGTGAACAAAAGCAATATCTGGGCTTTGTCTCTGGGCTACCTACATTCACATCCTGGTAACCAAGGTTAAAGCCATGGGTCCAAGCAGCCCTATACTGAAATTGTTTGTGGATACACCTTAAATACTGGCGTCACCCTGTTCACCAGTAATTAAAACCCCCATAAACTTGCCATAAGGGGGTTAAAATTCAGCACATGCCTGATGCTTCCACATTCTGTGCATGCTGCTGGTGAACTTGGCCTGCTGGCTCATACACACTAGGGTGTTTGTTCAGCAGAAGTCCTAAGGGATCCTATGGAAGCAGTAAAAGAACAGAGAAGGAAGAACAGAGGAGATAAATAAGGGTGGTAGTAGTTAGGAGGAAGCCTTCTGAAGTGGTCTCAGGGCAGTTGTGTGTGGTCTAGAAGGAGCATTGCTGTGGCTCTTGTTGCAGGGCAAGATGTGCCAGGGTGGGTTAGGTTGGTGCTCTGCGAGGCCACATAATTGGAAAACTCATGCAGCCAGGATGTCAGGTATTCAGAGTTCGAAAGTTAAGAGTGAGAGAGAATTTGGGAGGCTGGAAAGTCATCTCTGTCCCCTCTCTCATTCTAACAACTGCTAAAAGGACGCAAGGATAAAATGAAGGCTGAGCAGTGACTTATTCTTTGATGTAAAAGCAACAAATTTACTGTAATTTTTTTTAAATTGTTTTTTATACCTTAGGAATGTATTTGTGCTTAATTGCAAAAATTGTGCTGTAAGAGAAAACTGTACTAGCAGATTTTGCAACTGACTTGCAATCATACACACTTTTCCTCAAATTTACTGTCTTTTCACTTAGTCACTAACTTATCCATTGTGTCTCATCAGAAGGGTTACCAAGGCATATTTTCAATGAGGCTGGTAAAACTCTGATGTCTTTTAGGCAGATTCACAGGCTTACAGAAACCAGCCCAGAGCTTTAAGCTATCATTGCCTCCAAAAGCAACCTTGTCTGTGTGGTTTCTTAAATACTGAGACAGAACATTTGGCAGCATCTCTAGATCTCATCTCCAGTTTTAGAAGCCTGCTTCTATTCACTGCTCTACCCAGGCTCAGGAATACAGAAGTGTGTTTTTAAGCATGCACTTACTGAATTTGGAGCAAAATGAGGATAAATACAAGGTGACATTGGAAATAGAGACTTTTGAGACAGACCATGTGCATTCAAATACAGCTTTCCTTGCCCATTGTAGAACTGAAACATCAACAAGGATTTTAAATGCAAACTGATAGTCTCCATTCCCTTGAAATTGTTTTGAGTTCTGATGTTTCATTATTTTTATCCTTCTTTACAATTTTTAATGTAAAAATATAAAACTGTACAGAAGGCTGATGAGTCCATCTTCAATTATTTACAATCACATTATTATCTTATATTGAACTTCAATCTAAGAATTAAAGCAATAACTACTGGAAAAGTCAAAAGCTGTCCATTAAATGTAAAGGTTTTAAACATTAGCTTTAAACTTAAGTAGTTAAGACTGAACCATTCAGGTTTGCAGCACTTCTGAAAGCAAAATTACTTAGAAATAGTATGAATTTAAGGATCTTAGCACTAGCCATGCATTCATAAAACCCTGATCCATCTTTTTTCACCCTGATGTGCAAGTCTCTTGGTGGGAATACACCTAATTCCTAGAGAGAGACATTTTTTTAGAATTTCAGATTCATGGAATGATGGAATGGTTATGGTTCAGAGGGACCCTAAAGATCATTTAGTTCCATGGGGGGTTGGAACTAAAACCCCACTGCCATGGCCCACCCACTAGATCAGGTTGCTTAGGGCCCCATCCAACCAGGCATTTTCAGGGATGTGCCATTGACAACCTCTCTGAGCAACTTGTTTCCAGTCCTCCACCATCTTCTGAGTAGATAATTTCTTCCTGGCATCTAATCTAAACATCTAAAATCTTTCTGTTTAAAACCACTGCCCCATGTCCTGTCACAATCTGCCCACACAAGAAGTCCCTGTCCCTCCTTTTTATAAGCCCTCTTCAGGAACTGAAAGGCTGCAATAACGTCCCCCCAAAGCCTTCTGTTCTCTAAGCTGAACAATGTCTGAGTCTCTCAGTCTGTCTTTGTAGGAGAAGTTCTGGAGCACTTTTATTGTCTTTGTGACCTCCTATGGAATGCTCCAACAGGTCCCTGTCTTTCTTGAGCTGGGGACCCCAGAGCTGGATGCCCCACTCCAGGTGGGGTCTCACAAAGACAGAAGTGAGGGGCAGAATAGCCTCCTTACTCCTGCTGGCCACCCCTCTTTTGATTCATTTGAGAAGTTTTATTTCTGGGCTGTGAGCACACATTGCTGTCTGATGTGCAGTTTGTTTTTATGTGCCTCAGCACATCTCTGAGAGGGATCTATCCCATGATCTTCCCAAGCACACAGCTGAGGTTCACTGGTCCATAGTTCCCCAGATCTTTCTTTCCCCCTTCTTTTAAAACTGGAAGTGATGTTTCTCATTTTCCACTCACCAGTGAATCATCCTATCTGCCATGACTTTTCAAATACAATGGAGAGTGGTTTGCAAGATCAGACAGTTCCCCCAGGAACCAGGAGTGCATCTCATCAGATTCCACGGACCTGTGGCTGTTCAGCTTCACCATGTGATCCTGAAGACAGCTCTTCACAATCTGACCCTTCCTTAACATTGAGCACAACACCCCCACTTCCCAGCCTGTCTCTTCTGAAAAGTTTGTAGCCCTCATCTGCAGTGCTCCAGTCATGTAACTCATGTCCCATCTTCCTGTGATAACAATTAGGTCATAGTTTTCTAATTGCACCATGGTTTCCAGCTCATCTGGCTGGTTACCTGTGCTGCATGAATTGGTGTAGAGGCACTTCAGCTGGGCCATCCACCTCCTCATCTTCTGGGAAGAGCCCTCTCTAATTCTTTTGGGGTGATTTACAGGTATTTCCCTGCTGTTCCCTAAAGTGCTGTTACTGAAAGCTCTTCACTGACACCCAGCAGAGCATCTCCTCTCCCCACTGAATCTTGTTTAAAGCCCTGCTAACAAGCCCTGCCACCTTGTCAGGTGCACCCCACCTGCAGCCAATATGCCCAGTCTCCCAAAAAAAGTCCCATAAAAGTCATAGGAGCTGAAGCCCTGATGGCACCAGTCTCAGCCAGTCCTCCTCCCTACAGCCACTCATCTCACCCTGCCTCAGACCCCGTCCCTTCTGGGAGAACAGAAGAGAACATTAAATGTGCTCCCAATCCTTTCAACACCTTTCTAGGGGACATGAAGTCACTTTTTGGTATTTCATGATATCTTTGTACCACCATTGTTCAATCCTACATGAAAGAGTAGGAGCAGATGATGGCCCTCAGCTTTCATGAGTCTTGGAAGCCTCTTTGTGACTCGAGGCACCAATGGGCATAAAACCCCTTTAGAGAGGTTGTCTGGATGCCAAATGGCTTCTTCTGTGCCTCTCAGTGAGGAGTGACAACTAACCCCCTCCATGGTCTTTTGGTGGTGCTTGTTCTAATACAGCTGCCTGAATGTTCTAATCTAGTAGAATTCTCCTCTTCTAGAATGTGACTAGTGTAGTGATCAGGTAAAAAGTAAGGAATGTTTCTCCATGTCCTCTTGAAGGATTAAGGTTTGAAAGGCAGAATTTTAAACTGTCTCTGCCAAAAACATTAGAAACAGCTATATTTTACAAAAGGAATAATTTTGCTTGAAGGTCACTAAAAGAATTTTGTATCTGATAAATCAGGTGAGAAAATTTTTGATCTATTAGCACAGAAGGCAAGAAAACACTACATTTCACCTGAGGCCGTGGAAGAGGCTTCCAAAATTGAGTGATAGCACTGGGATTGTGGGTGTGTAGTTTGAATAGAAGTGTGTAATATCACATGGTGGAAAACTTAGAGTTTAAGGTTTTAGAATACAGTGATATATATAAAGCAAGATGGAGGGTGGCATAGGCAAAGTCCTTTTTCACCTTCTTCTTCATGGTTTGGGTGGTATCTTTTAATTGGGTAGAAAAATCTGCATTGTGGGCCATGGGTGGTTGGTTATTGGGTTAAAAGTAAACATAATTTAGGTGCCATTTCATAATTGGACACTTTGTTCTTAAAAGATCTTGTAAAGAGATAGAGAGACAGCCATTTTTGACTTTGTTAGCCAGAACTCACAGCTTGTGAGAGTGTACTACAGATAAGAGTTAATTAACATCTGAGTCTGAACATGAAAACCGTCTCTCCATCATTTAATCCTGGCTCTAACAGAAAAGAAGATAATAAACCCACACTTCACTGGGGAAACACCTGTTCCACCCATGCAGATCTTATTCATCCCACTTCATGAGCCAGTGCTGGACCTATGGTGTTATCCCCTTTCCTGTGCTTCTTGTAGTTATTAGTGGCATTTTGCTACTCTTCTATTTTTTGCTCCTTCTTTTTCCTCTTTTATGGAAAAATAGGCTTGGATTATTGTTGCACTGCACCAGGCAGAAGTTATCTGTATAAGGAAAAGGGAGTCAGTTCCACCCCAGGACCTTTTAAAGGAAGAACACCAGAAACGTCTTTGCTCTCCTGGCAGTAATTGGTTCAATGCCAAGACAAAAATACTGATAGTTCTCTTTAGCTGTTCCTCAGAAATGTAGTTATTTTCTATTGGGCTGTTTGCCCAAAAACCCACCTAAATAGTTCAATATTTAAGGAAGAGCATGAAGTTTCTCTGCCCATTTTCGGGGTGTTGTAGCAGGTGTGTGAGACCTCCCTCTACACTATGCACAGCTTTTGTTCTTTTGTTTTGTATTATTTTCTTCTTTAATTAAAACCTTTTTTGCTTTTTCAAGGTACCTTCGATCATACTATTTAGCAAGGGATTTTAAACCATTTCTGTTCGGTGCTGAACACCCTCAGAGTGTGTTGGACCCNCTTTGTTCTTAAAAGATCTTGTAAAGAGATAGAGAGACAGCCATTTTTGACTTTGTTAGCCAGAACTCACAGCTTGTGAGAGTGTACTACAGATAAGAGTTAATTAACATCTGAGTCTGAACATGAAAACCGTCTCTCCATCATTTAATCCTGGCTCTAACAGAAAAGAAGATAATAAACCCACACTTCACTGGGGAAACACCTGTTCCACCCATGCAGATCTTATTCATCCCACTTCATGAGCCAGTGCTGGACCTATGGTGTTATCCCCTTTCCTGTGCTTCTTGTAGTTATTAGTGGCATTTTGCTACTCTTCTATTTTTTGCTCCTTCTTTTTCCTCTTTTATGGAAAAATAGGCTTGGATTATTGTTGCACTGCACCAGGCAGAAGTTATCTGTATAAGGAAAAGGGAGTCAGTTCCACCCCAGGACCTTTTAAAGGAAGAACACCAGANCTAATCTCACTTTCAGGCATGTTTGGAACCTGGTTCCTTTCTGCAGTTGTGGATGAAGGCAAATGGTGCCTCTCCTCACCTTGAGTGAGGATATAATACCAGGCATCAATCTCCTGCAAAGATTAAGGTACTAATAATGTTTACTCTGCTTATTAAGCAAGGGTTCTTGCTTCCCTGATCTTCATTAAATAATGCTGTAGTGCATGTAGTGCTCTCAATTAATATAAAGACTTTTGGACAGCAGAGCTTCAAAAAGAGTGGGAACTGCTTCTTGTGAGGCAGACAGTACGGACACATTATACTCTCAGAAAACTGAAGCACAGCAAAACTTTGAAAGGGGATACAATAAAATTCTGAAGTTTTAATTATGAATTTTAACACCAGACGAGGTTGGAGAGAAGGAACTTAGACTTTGTCAAATTTTCCCCCCTTTTTTGTTTTGTTTTGGTTTTGTTTGTTTGTTTATGGGAATAGGGCTTCATTATTTTTTTCATCTGCAAGCATTGGGGGAGTTTTGGTTACAGTGCTGTTTGTCTCTTGTTTTTTACCCAAAAATCTTTTTCAATGTAACTGTAAATTTCACTGCATCTCAGTGCCTCTAACTGGTAGAGTTTGTGAATTGGATTGTATTTTTTCAAGTACACATATCATATAATCAGCATTATGTTTGTCAACTACTGAGTAGGTGCAAGTTAATAAATTAAAAAAAAAAAAAATTATAAATCCAGGGTTGTGATTAGAGAGAGACTGGCAGGGTAAATATACAGTTACCTGGCAGTAAACATAATGCAACCCACCTGGAGTCCTGGGTAGAACAGAACCAATACATATCTGTCAAGTCCAGACAGCTGGTGAAATATGGTGGTTCCCATTTTTTTTATAAAACTGGGAGTTTATGACTCTTTTCCTTTACAGTAAAAGCCCTTCCTATTCAAGCATAAGTCTTTATCATATTGTGGCAGAAATTACAGAAAAGAAATGTAGAGTTATCATGCTTAGTGAGGTGCTAAAAGCCAAGATCCTGGGTAATAATAGCCTAAAACATAGCAGAAGTTTATGACCACATATATATCCATCCAGACCCAAATCATTCTCCTGGCCACCACTGCTGAAGCAGACTGAAACAAAAACTCCATCTAATCACTTTCTGTCTTAATTTTGGTTCTGAATTTTGTGGCTTTGGTTTGTCACCACTGAAATGTTGCTGCAAATGATTGTGTCAAATCCTTACTTCTATCTTCCTCCTTCACTTCTGTTTAATAAATCACTATAACATTTATTTACCATTTATTTTTGTCTAGGTGCAGGCAATGTATTTGGGCTTCACCTCTTTGAATTATAAAAAATGGCAAAAACTCAGTTACAATTTTACATAAGTATATTTAAAGAGCATGCTATCAAACTTTATGTCTGAATCACACTCTATTTAAACAAAGGATCCATTTTCAGAAATGACTGTAACAACTGGGGGAAAAACAAAAAGTGTGGGTAAAAAGTCTTGGACATGTTGTTTGTTATTTACTTTTTTTAATATTTAGTCTGCTTTTTAGACCAGATGGTTAATAGATCTTCCAAACTGCTGCTTATTTTAGGAAATAATAATTATTGTGTTATGAAAATTATTTTTTTCTTCTGAGGAATTTGAGCCGGTGTGAATCCAGGCTGTGTTTATTCTTTCCAAAGTCCTTCCCTATTCCTTACAATTAGTGCTCAAGCTGTCCTGGAGGCACTGAAGGTGACTGGGGTGAAACCCAGTGCTCACTCAGTGCTGACTCTGCCCAGGAGCAGGGACACTGCCTGCTTACACAAGTGTTTGGTGCTGTCAGCTCACTGTGCAGGGTGAGCAATAATCAGCAATAAGAGGAAAAGCAGCAGCTTCTCACACTCTTCCTGTTAGAGCAGAAAACACATCTCTCCATGTCCTTACTGCATTCAACTGATCTGTTTGTGGTTCTTTAACAGGTACAAAAGCATTTGCTGGATCAGGCTCAACATGTGTTCCCTATCTGTTTTCATGTAGCCTGAAGACAATATAATTTTCCAGTTTCTATGCTAACCCTTTTGTAGCTAAAACTGATAATCATACCAGGTTCCCTTGCTGCGTTTTCTAGTCCCTTAAGCTTTAGTTTAGTAACATTTTGGCTGATCAATTGGATACAAAATCCTTTATTTTCTGTTTAAATTCCCATTCCAATAAATAAGGCTTTTGGGCTTAAGTCTACATAACTCTCTTTTGAAAGTCTGAGCCAGAGAGATGAGAATTTAAAAAAAAAAACACCTCAAACCATATTTTCTACTTGGTGGATGTTTTCAATGTTGTGATCTCAAAAGAATATATTGGGGTTAGAACAAAAGAGATGGGAGCAGATGTTGCAATTTTCATGAAAGAGCTTTCTTGGAAAACAAAATAACTCCTTTTAAACTTTAAGCCCCACAGACTTTACTTAACTAATAGTTTTCATTTTAAAGTCTTAGTGAAACACTACTGCACTGCAACTCTACCCCTAACTAATTTCATATTCTGTACAAATGTTTAAGTTTCCTGAGATTCTTTCATATGGTGCAGCCTAATCAAGAAATCCTGAATCACTTTTAGTTTTTTTTTTATGTTAAGTTGTACTTCTGTATTTTAGTCTCCAGGCTGTTACCCTGTGTTTGCATATTTGCATTGTATCTTTTCACTCCAAGGCAGATTTAGGAGTTGTTACCCTAGACTCATAGTAATTGCAAGAAAATCCAGTTCCATCTGTTTCTGCCAACATGTGGAAATTGAATGAGAATATCAACATGAAACGGCACTTGCTCAATATCAAGTGTGTGCCAGCTATTGTGTTTGTTACAGAAAATTGTGCTCAAGCAGGCTGGGAGGGGCCAGTGAGCTGCCTGTCTGGTAAGAAATCCGGGTGCAGGTTTTGTTCTGTCAGTTGTCAGTGGCTAGATTTTGGGTTATTACAGCTATTTCCATCACTTACAGATAACGTGCTGCTGAACGAGGTAGGGCTCACCCTGCAGCATTTGATAGGAAGAAATATGTGCACCAAAAAGTTTTGTCAGAAAAATCAGCATTAAATCTGGAGAAGGGTAAAGAATACGCAGAATGTAACCTCTGGGCTACAAGGGGAAGAAGATTACTGTTTTATCCACTGTTAAATAACAACTATTGAATATTTTTTGTTCCTAATCAAGTCATCACATACCCTTGAGAAGTTACAGCAGTTGCACTACACTACCACTATCCAGTTTTGCAACAAGTTAGATAAATGTAAATATATTTAAAATACACACGAGAAGAAAGAAGTGAGGTATCTCCCAAATGTCCCAGAAGTACAAACTCCCATCAGGGTGGATCAATTTGAAACAAAAAAATCTCCACCAAAAAAATATGTCCACCTGAGAACCAATCCTTTTTAGGAGCTGCCTGCTGTGTGATTTCCTATTAGACAACTTTCAAGTTGTCTGGCCTTTGCTGTGTAGAAATGTTAGAAATTGTTTTGGTTTCTTTCTTCCTCTGCACCAGCTGTCCTCGGGTTTTTTAAGCCCAAGGACTTTGGAATAGGAAGAGTAGTGTTCAGGAAAAATTATGCAGCTTTGAAGGATGTGGAGTAATGATCTCAAACAATCAAATGAGGATGGCTTAAGCAATTGTCGCTCTGTAAGTGGACTCCACCTTGTTTCTGACAAGATATGACCAGATTATTACCTCTAGTCTGTTTTAAACATAGGAAAAATAGGGGTTTTTTTAACTAGCTTGAGCTATGTGGGTAATTTTCAAGAATTTAGTTCAGGTTCCTCTGAGTCTATTCCTCTCCCCTACCTTTGCAGCTGTACTGGGAATTTGTATCCTAGCTGTGACAACTAGCAGGCTGGCCAGGGAATGTGCTGTCAGGTGAAATTTACAGCACAGTTACTTATGCATGTCTGTTTCTCTAAGGCACTTAATGAAATTGTTTACAAAAAGTCGTGATAACAATGTGGGCAAGACAGAAGTGGCTGTCTTGTAAAAGACATTCTTTTTTTTTTTCTCCTCATGTAGATTCATGTATCACCTCCCATCAGCTGAGCAGTAGAGC
The DNA here is from genome assembly GCA_013399915.1 of Illadopsis cleaveri. Lineage (NCBI taxonomy): Eukaryota > Metazoa > Chordata > Aves > Passeriformes > Timaliidae > Illadopsis > Illadopsis cleaveri. Next base: position 69,053 of record VXBB01018818.1, read on the forward strand.
TGTTAGAGTTGTCTAACATAGACCTCAGAGAGGGCAGAGATGTCTTTGCAGCAGACCATTACCATTTTGCATTTGAGTGCCTTGGAGGCAGTGTCCCAGCAGATGCCTGAGGTGGGTCTGCAAGTGTTGGTGGCACTTTTGCAACACCTCTGCCTTGCAATGCCATTCATGCATTCACTAACAGGAGGGCAGGGTCTTCCCTAAGCTATTCCCATTTTCCTCTCCCGCTTTGCTTCCCTCCTTTTTGTGATTAGAAAGCCTGTGGCTATAAGAACACTTAACTGTAATACAATTTTCGTAGCTCGAGTTACGTGTTAAGTAAGTGTTTTATATACTCTGTTTGTGAAAGACTAGACAAGCTCTTTGTGGGAAGGTAAATAATACTTAAAGCCCAGACCATAATCATCTTCCATCTCTGGTCTGTGATTTAATTCAATGCCAATTATCAAGTGTTTTACTTTTACAATTCATGTGATGTTTGGCTGACAGAAGTGTGTATTCATCGCTAGGAGCTGAGAAATTAGATAAACCTAGCATACAGGATTGCATGTCACAGCATAAAGCTGCTTTTTAAGATGTTGCTGCCTTCACAAAGAGGAAAAAAAGGGTTAGAAGACTAAATTCAAGGAAAGTTCAGTATCACGTTATCTGGGTTTCATCTCCTCCCAACTTCTCACCCTGTTTTCCTTCTCAAATAGTGGGTACTGCAAAGGAACATTAAAGGAACTTTTTCTCAGAAATCCGTGGTCTCTGATAATTTTAGATTCAAGTTTTTACTGTTGTACAAGCTCCAAAGCTCCAAGCCTCTTCACCATCTCCCCACAAGACTTAGTCCCTCCCTAAAGGAAAAAGAGGCATTTTCGTGGCCTCGGTGAGCTTAAAGATGAGAAATACAAACACAAAAAAAAAAATTTAAAAACTGGGAGAACAGAAGGAATGCGCTCCAGGAGAGAAGTGGCATTATCATAATGAATTCCTAGCCTCGCAGTTGGTCTGAGCTGTTTTTCCTTTTCTTTCTAGTCGTGTTTAAAAGGGGCAAATTACAACCTTTGCTTTCCTACACTCCACACAAAGGCCAGCCCTCCTGCTTGCCTTACACTGGTGCCAAGCCTCACACCTGCACACCCACTTCCTCGCCCTGTCCTCCTAGGGATTTCTGTCCCTTCCCTGTTTTTCCATACGAATGAAGCGGTTTAAAAAGGTGCTGATGGACGACTGGAAGACGTGGCCCTTCACAAGAGGCTGAAACAAGGGGCTTTGCTCTCATTTCTGCTCGGCACAGCTCACGTTTCACTCTGGAGCCTTCAGTTCAGACCAGCACCTGTCCCAGTGCGTGTCTGCCACCACTGGTGCCAGCCAGCCAGCAGCACATGCCAGTGGATCCAGCACCCTGCATGGCATCTGTGACAAATAACACATGAAGCCCTGTGAGCTGTGCATTTCCCTGGCAAAAGGAGTTGCTTGTACCCTGAAATATCCTTGGTACAGCCAAATATGTATAGGATTGGGCACCCCAAAGACTGATTTTTTTTTTTTTTAAATGTCATGTTTTCCTCTGCAAAAGCACCCTGAGCACCCTGAGAAGCAAAAAGAAGAATGCTGGCAGCTTCCTATTAGCTTTATAACATTTAACTTCTTGTTGTGTTGCCTTTTCAGATTTAGCCTGCATGACCTAGCAGCTGTTTCGCTTGGCTCAGGGCATTTATGACTTTATTTTGGACAAATCTTTAACATTTTCATTTGATTTTTTCCCAACTCAGCTTTGTGCCTCAAAATTTGTTTTAAATTTTACGGTAATTTTTTTTCCCCCCCTTTCTTACCCTTCTTACAGCTGTAGGCTCTGGAACCCAGCAACTGTGGTGTTCCTCTCTTTGGCCAGCAGCCTGTTTTGTAAGGTAAAGACAAAGGAAAGGAGTGCTTTGGGGAGGAAAAGAAAAGTAAGACAAGAAAGGAAGGAAGGAAGACAGACGTGAGAGGGTTCTTTCACTGGATCTACCCAGAACAAGCTAAAACCTAACTATACTTATAACTATATAAATTCTGAAGTACACAGTAGACTAAAAGTATTCAATAAACATTTACTGTGAATGGAGGCATTAGGAAAGGCTTAGGCCCTGCCTGAATTCCCATGAAATTTATAAATATTTCTTTCATTTGTTCTCCATTTACAATTAGTTGCGGTCAAGCTGATCAAAGACAGAAGAGGCCTGTTGCATGTGAACCAGCATCCCTCACAATGACATTCACAAAGCAGAATGAAATATGAAATATCAGGTTTCCACGGATGTATGAACTTGTAAAAAATCTGAAAGAATAGGAGGTTTTTCACACTGAGTAATGTGAAACATTTGGTGCGGATTGTAGGCCTCTGAAGAGGAAAACTGAGAGCCAAAATCCATCAGGCAATAAAACAGAAGCAGGCAAAAGTTAAAACAACAGCCATTCACTACAATCTATTGATTTAGATATCATGATTGTCTCTGCTATAGCAGTGGTGGATGCTAGCAGCAGCTTCCACTTAAATCATTATCAGGAACAAACCCCAGCACCACAGACCTGAGAGCAGGCTGGAATAGTGTTTGCTTGAGAAACACATTTCGTCTGTTCCCTTCACTTTAAAAAAAAGGGGGGTGGAAAAAACTTTCCATGGCTTGCTCACACTGCTCTCTAAGCATTTCCAGCCCAACAGGTGCTAAGGTTAATTGGGTAAGTAGCCTGACGCTTCCAGTTTTCAAACGAACTTAAAGTAAATAAATAACCCCAAGTAGATCCAAGAGGATAGACTTGCACAAAGCCTCTGAGCTGCATGTTACAGCACTCGAAGTCCCTGGTTTTATCTCTTTTGCAGACCTGCACTTTTTGGAGAGCAGGGCCCATCAGCCTTTGTGACTAATACAGTGTGCTTTAATTGCTTCCTATGTCTTTCACAGCTGTCAGCCCCTAATGAGGTCA
>VXBB01018818.1:75089-92750 GCA_013399915.1 Illadopsis cleaveri
GCTTTTTTACAGGAGGAGCATCTCAGTGGACACTGGCAGTACAGCGTAGGCCCTTGCAGTCAGGACAATAAAGGTTTTATTCCCTTCTTCAAATCACAGTGCAACAGTGGTTTGTACTTTGCTTGTCTTGCTGCTTCTAAAGAATGTCATAAGGATGCCTTTTTTTTCCTCACTCAGGGTACTGTAAAACAAAAATATTATTTTCTAAGTGCTGCTTGTCAATTGATAGTTCTATTGAAAATATGCACTGGCTTATACGGGAATCTGGGATTAAACTTGACAGGGACACTTTTTCCTTTATGATTAGATGAGAACAGATTGCTGAACAAATCATTGTGGCCCTGTTTCCAGAAAAACTTACAACAGAGCTTTGTTCCTGCTACTATCATATATACTTCCACCAGTATTTCTATTACAATCTTTATTTTCTATGGTTTTTAACTGAGCCAGAACAATTCACTATGGGCTGAAAGTTGTCATTTCATGGTGTTCACACCATGAAGGAATCTATTTCAGCACAAACTCTGAAAAATAATAGCACAAGCTGTTTTGAAGGTGGAAAGAAGGCTGGTTGAAGGCAGCAGTTTCCTACAACCCTATTGTTTAATATACTGAAAACAAAATCTAAGGAACTTTTTCTTTTGTTTTTAAGCAAGGATCAGGCGTGAGAAAAAGTATGAAGGAACTACTATAGCTTTCCAAATTACTGTTACGGAGTAATAGTCCCATCCCATAATAGGTCAACATGGAAAAAGCTTTTCTCTTTGGTGGACTTCATCTGCCACATCTGTAAATTTCCAATGGACCATGCTGTCACACAAATAGGAAAGCAGAAGTCATGGGGCCAAGTTCTCAAGTGGTGTGTATTGATAATTGTAAACTGATTTAAAAAAAAATAAAATAAAAAAAAAATAAAAAAAAGCTCCCATGCAGCTCAAGCAACACCAGATTACTTACAGGGTCTAGTTTCTGTAGGAATCAACTGTTCCTTTATTGTCTTGCAGAAACAGCTGGGTTGACCAGGGAGTGCTTTTTGAACGTGTGTCTAAGCTCCAGTCATCTGCAAACTTCAATTTCTGCTAGCTTCTTTGCAACAGAATGTGTTCTTACTTGCTTGTATCTGCTTCTGTTCCAGCTGCTCATCTTACTTGTCTGTCCTGAACCATTCTCAAAGCAGGACTGTGTGGGGTTTTTTTACTGTGTGTTTGTAAAGCACCCAGCACAGTAAAATGTCATTTTTTCCTGAGTCCTCTGTCGTATTGCAGGTAGTAGGAGTTGCAGTGAATAATAGAAAGCTCTGTTACCTCACTCATTCACTTCCATAGGAAAAATCTCATCCCTCAAGGCTGGAGTTGAGCCTGTGATAGATCTGCAAAGTATGAGTTTGAATCCATGCTTTCCACATTGTATCCCATGAGCTTGGCTCCAGGGTTTTGGTTGTGGCTCATCTTTATTACTAAACCATTTTTCTTCCTTCCTCTGAAACGTCCTTCCGACACCAAACAAGATTACCTGGGATAGTGAGTATAATTCACATTATTGCACATACTTTTTCTGCTTTAATTTTATCTCCAAAAGATATTAAATCTACATTTATTAAATGGAGTTACTCTTCCAGCCTGCAGGCATCAGCCCAGAATCTTGAAACATGTAACAATGAGGTCTATGATTAAAACCTTTTTTGGAAAACATGAACAAATGATAACCAGTTGTGATAGTTTTCCACATTTTTATATTATCTAAAAATATGTTCAAATATCCAAAAATGATCCTGTGATTTGATTTATTCACAAGTCCCCTGAAGTGTTTAATAAGTACAATATGGTACAACTAAAATCATGCTTATTACTGCTATTAGCTTGGTAATTCTCCAGGATGAAATCATACTTTTTGGGTTATAAATATACATTTTTATTGTTGATTTTATGCTGCATTTTGAAATACTGCTTCTCTGCTTTCATATTTTCAGTGCTGTATTACAGTACCATAAATCAGCCCAGCAGTAAAGGAATTCTAATTGGTATCAGGTGATTTTTTTTAAAAAGTAGAGAAAAAGTTAAACTTACATCCTTTTGAATGAAGATAAATTCTCTCGAAGCTCTTAAAAAATCAGATATGTCTAGAATGATCTGATTTATCTTTTTTTGAAAGACTAATCAGATAAAAGTATGCCTGGCACACATCAAAGTATATCTGTGAGCTAAAAAACATCATAAAAGGTACCTCTAGATGTCTAACCAAGTGCAGAGGATCCTTACCATGGTATTTTTTCATTTTCTGTCTGTGCTGCTTCAATTTTCCCATCCCACTAACTATTCAAGCTTGAGGTTGTGTTCTGTCTCTTTCTTATTCAAGCATTTCATTGGTCTTTCAAAGAGAAGAAAAAACAACAACAACCAAAAAACCAAACCAAAACACCAAACCAAAAATCCACAAACCCACAAAACAAACAAACAAACAACAACAACAAAACAAACAAACAAACAAAAAAACAACAACCAAAAAACCCCCAACTCAATGGCATTAAGCAATATATTCCCAATGTCTCAGCACCTCTGTAGAGCCAACTTGATCCTTAAACCATTGATTGTTCCTGTGATGGACTCGCTTAAAAATGATCTCTACATCCATCTGCACCTTGTCCAATGCAGTAGTCAGTCTAGCAAGCCACAGTCAACTGTGCATTATGTGCCAAGTGCTGGCATTTATCCCAAAAAGTAGAATTCTGTGGGTGGGTGAGGAAAACAGAATTAAATTAATAGCTTTGGTATAAAATGCCAGGAAACACACTGTTTCTAAACAAGATTACAGACTTCCCTTTCTGCCTAGAATTACACGAAAGAATCCTTGGAAAACAGTGGTTTTCAAGGAAAAAAAAAAGAAGTACAGCAATCATAAGAAATTATGATACAGATTTAATTTTTGTGTGCTGATTAGGTGGAGATCAAAAAGACAGGGCAGGGAAGGCATGAGGTGGAGCTAGGAACCATGAACAGAGTCCATGCCATAATTCATGAGGGCCATGAACCTGAACTGGAGGCCAGCTCTGGCTTTCCCATTAGTGCTTCTGCAGTCCCTCCAAAAAGAGAAGCACTTTTAGGGTTTTAGAGCCTTCAGAGGGCAGTCTCACAGGTTGTGGTGGAATCCTGCAGGTTTTGATTTGAGCTTTTGGGCAATGTGGCATATTTTCATAGCCCCTTAAATGCCTCTGGTATTTTTTTCCTTTTCAGAGAAAGCAGAAACACCACAATGCACTGCCTGATGTTTCTAAGGGAAAAGAAATAGGCAAAAGAAATAGTCCCCCTACCTTCCCAGACATCCCTACACTCTCTAAATTAATAGTATTTGGGAGGAAAAGCCCTAACATTATTGGGACTAATAACTAAATATTGTGCACCATATGGAATTAAGGTTTTTTAAAATTTTTCAGAGTGACTGAATTACTCTAAATTCAGAAGCTGCTAAAAAACAATAAGTTGACAAAGCAGCTCTGTCGTGAAGGCCAGAAGTAAGATTAAAACTGAAATGGATCCAAATAAAAATCACATTAAGCAGATATTCAGCAGAAAGGCATCTCAGTAAAGATGAAACAAGCAGAAGACTATATATACACACCTTGTACAGCTGCTCAGGGTCTTATGAAAACCAGATGGAGGAAATCAAGAGGAAAATGAGGTTGAACAGGGACATATTTGGGAAGATAAAAGGTAGCACAGAAAGTCACCTTTCTATGGGCCACAGAAAGTCTACAGCACTGAAATAACAAAATACTATATGATTTGGAGGTAAAATCTAACACCAGCAAGATGGAAAGTGTACATTTTTACATCCCTTGAGCTTTTGATCCATGAAGGAGAGTGGATTCCTCTTGAAGGACAGTGGAAACAGTTTGAGGTTCCTCTGCAGTGAATAGAAATACAAGCTTGGCATAAAAGGTCAGGTGACAGTGTGAAGGCTCTTGCTGTTTCTGTGATGCTTAGGCAGTCATTAATAACCTCTGCTCAGTTTTCCAGTTGCAGGGAAAGACTGGAAAGACTTTCCCTTGCAGATTGAAGGACGAATTCTGCAGGGGGATATATCTCGTCCCATCGCCAATTCTTTTTTTCCAGTAATGTAGTAATGTAACAGTAATTTTGAACTAGAAAATACAAGATGTGGGGGTTTCTTCTTCTGGAACTACAGACATGGATCAAGGATTGCAGCAAGGTGACCAGGCAAGCAGCCTTCACTCACCCTTTCACTCACCTTGGGTCCACTCCAAAGCCCACTGAGGATGGCTGTCTCAGTGGACAGGCTCTTGGCAGTGCATAGCTGCATTCCCAGCAGAGCTGGAAAATCACAGAACATCTCTACCCATGGGTGTTTACTAGCTATTGTGAGTGCATTTACTTATTTTGGATGTTTATAAACTCTTGTTGGAACACAAGGCCTACACGGATTCATCTAAATCCTGATCTTTTTGATCTGGAAAAACTTCAGTAAATGAAAAAAAATCTATTTCATCTCTTGCTTCAGAACATCATGTATGGTTTATAACCTTGAAACCCATAGCTTAGATTTAATGGTTATCATATAACATCTGTTTAATTTTAAAATTTATATGGAGGCTTTTTTGGAAATCCCGTGGAGTTTTTTGACTTTCTGTCTTTTCTACGCACACAGAGGATGTAGAAAATTAATTTCCTGTGTAAAAATACAAGATGACAGAAGGTCCAAGGTTAAACCTATTTACAAAGAAAATCACTGCCAGTGTTTAGAAAATGCTGCTTTTATTTGAAATATTTGGAGGTGTACCTGGCTTCCCATGTCCTTGTGGTATTTAAGTATATAAGGCTTTCTGTCCAATAAACTGTAGTGAAAAACCTCCTCTGTATTGATTTTTCCCTGATGAATTGTGAACTGTCTACTCATTTGGTGATCCATTTGTTTTAATAAAGAAGACAAACCTGTAGAAGTTTCTTATTTTCCCACCCCTCTGGCCTCTTGTGAAAAGTATTACCGTGCTGCAGAGTCTAATGTTCAATTCAGAGACGAAACCAGATGTCACTGGCTGACATCTACTTCACTGCTTTATAGCCAGGTTAGTTTATAGGAGGGTAGGAATGTGGTTCTCCTTTCCTCCTATGAGAAATGAAAGGTGAAGAAAAACAAAGCCTGAATGTGGCTGAGGACTGTAGCAAGGGTCCCAGCAATGGCAAAGCACAACCCTCGTTTCTTCCATTTTTACTGATGCACTGGAGAAAATTAGGACACAAAGATTTGTTATTCTGGAAGAGAAGACAAGAAAGAAAAGTCGATCTGTTGAAAGAGATCATGAATTCATCATCTCAGTCCCATTTGGGGTGGGAATCATTACTTACTTTTTCATAAGAGCCAGTGTGAAATGGATCAAGTTTTTATCCAGCTGCAGTGTCCAGCCAATCTGTTGCAGTACAGAGAGCAGTGAAGGCAGCTGACACCTTCACTCCCCATCTCAGAAAAAGGAGGAAGGGCTGAACAGAAATCCCTGTTATTAGCAGGACTACCTGGATGACAGTGGGGAAGAGCAGCTCAGCACCTGGATAAGGGAAGAAATACACAGGAGGTGATACCCAGGCATCTGAGATGCACTGAGGATGGTGATGCTGTGACCCACTGTCTGGGACATTGTCACTATCCTGCCCTGCTTCAGCTAGCAGGTTTTGGGCTCCTAAACCTTCTGCACCAATCTAAGAGGACAAGAGGCACTGTCAACCCAGTTCTGCCAGGGACACATGGAACTTGGAGTACTAATGCCAGCTGAAAAACTTGAAAAATTTGCAGTCTATGTCCACTAAGCAGATAGCAAGCAAAGAAGCAGCAGGAAGTATTGCACACTCCAGAGTTTGTCTGACCCCATCTAGAGTGGGTTGTTCCTCTTTTCCAGGACACCTCTGGAGACTCTGAAATTGACTGCTGTGCTGGATGTTTCCTTTTTGACTGTTCCCAAAGGAAATTTCTGAACAGGTTTTCATCCTAGATTAGAAAGGCTTTCAGAAGGTCTGAATTCCCTACAGAACTGCTTAAAAATGGCTCTATTGGCAATTATATGCCTGCTTATATTAAAATATGAAGCATTGAAACCTGCAAGTAGACTGGAGACTGCTTCAGCAAAGCACAATCCATGTTTATATTAGGCACTAGCCGTGACTTTGCTCCTTCAGGGACTTTCTGAAAGTCAAGGTACTGACATTTCTTACTGATTTCTGTTCCAAACACTCTTAATTATCAGGCTCAGTTTTCGCTAATCTGCACTTTCCTCCCGGGCTTCAGCATTTAGTCCATGTCCTTCTAGCTGAGGCTCACCCATCAGCTTTTGAGTGGGTTGTAGACCCAGGAATGTTACCAGCTGGCAAAGCAGTGACACCTTGGAATCAAATACCCTTGCAGTAAAACCAGTGAAATTTCATTGCTCCAAATAATTATGCAGAGGTTAACAAAGACATGAGTTTCCTGATGAAGTTCAAGACAATACAATACAATTCACTCAGGCATCACTTTTCTGACAAAGTGTTAAAAACAGTAAAAGCTTATTTTCATCAGTAAAAGAAGTGTATACAATTTAAAGTCTGCTGAGTTTAAAGGCGTCAGTTTTACAGCTCCTTTTTCTGGATAGAGCCATGCTTTAATTTGAACTTGTTCTAAATTGCTGGTTGTTTGATCTTCTCTTTTCTTTACAAAGTGAGTCTTTGGGGAAGGCCTAAGAATCTAATAAGGGGACTATATATAATGCAGATTAAGTGTCCAGAACCTAAAGAAGTAGGCTAAGACAAGGCAAGCTGGCCAAGGGTAGGATTTGCTACTTTTCCTCTTCCCCACGTGCTTTCCCATTCTTTCAAACCCTGGGAACATTCTTAGCAATTCAGATTATTACTGATAGCAATAAATCATCTCAGCCTCTGCTATGGCCTGAAAGATGAAGCAGTAAAATACTGCACAAAATAAAATGTACCTGAATTAGCTGAATCTTTGACAGAGGACAGCTTATCCACGGGGAAGGATAAAAAAGGTGTAAAAACTCGAAAACATTTCGCTGCAGAAGAAAAATAAAAAAGATGTCAGAGTACCTTAAGCTGCAGACTGAGTAATGAAAGAAATCCAAAACTAATAGCATTCTGTCCACCAACAGAAGTACAGGGCTGATGAGTTAAACATTTGTATTTAGACACTTTATTCCTCATTTCACTCTTTATCAGCCTGAGGAATCTCACTCTTTGTCTCTGAAACGGCTCAATGAAATAGCTCCTTTCTTAAATGAAAAATGCACTGGCAACAACCAAGCAGAACAGACAGGTCACCTGCTTTACAAAGCATTACTTGCTGTTTTGCCCTGTGGCATGTGCAGTTTTAAAGAATTATTGAGACCTTTCATGAAAAGAATGAAAAGGATGATAAAGTTTCCTTCAATGTTGCTGTGGAATAGAAAATTAGAAGGAAATGTTGAAGCATTTTGTATGTGGTTTCTCATCTGGATAATATTAGCTAGTATTTTTTTAATAATATACAGTATCATACAGATTCCTGATTGCTACTGATTTTCTTATACATACATCTTCCTATTAATCATACAATACAGTGCAATTTTTTTTGGCTGATTTATCAACTATTAGAAACCTCTTTCCCAGATGATTTTTACATGCATTTGGGGTGGCTATAAAATAAAATAGTAATTTTCTGGTTTGCATGTAAGGAAGCTTTAGGTCATGTACTGTATAATATTACTAAGCTGTAATAGGTAGAAAATATAACATTAGCTTAGACAGAAAGAACACAAAAACTGCATTTGAGTCTACCACTTAGAACAGAAAATGTTCTAAATAGAAAATCTCTTTTGAGACATCTACAAGGATAATATTAGTATTAAAGGGAAGGATCCTGGTAGAATTTATTGAAATCTGGCTCTGTTAAAAAGCATGAAATGCTGGTGTTTTTTTCTCCGTATTGGTAATACCAGAGGAACTATAAACACTTCCTTCAATGATCCATTTCTGCTTTTACTCTCTTTTCTCATTTATATGTGTCTCAATGTCATGTTCAAATGTATTGTGGACCAACACTCCCCATACAACAAATGCATAAAATTTTCCACTGTTTAAAAGCATGTGCTTCTAAGTCTCCAGATAGTCCCTCCAAACCCACAAATTAAGAAGGAGAAGAACATATGCTGTGCTACTTCCTCACAACAAAGAAGTGACTCCAAGTTTAGAGAATAATAGAAAAGTGCTGCAGGAATATGCCAGGCAGTCAAAACATTTCCTATTCAAAATTCCCTGGTGGTCATAGAGTGGGGGAAGGCTCCCCAGGATTTTTTTTTGTGCCCAGTGCACAATTTTTTTTTTTTTCTTTTCAGTTCACTGGGCCCCTCTAAAAACCTGTATCATATTCACTGCTGAGTTTCATATTTTGCAATCTGCACGAATCACGTGATGTGCAGCTTCCACTGTGCCACTTGTTGTGAGGGTTCATTGTAGAGGCTCTAATGAGCCTGCCATACTCCTTCAGCATGCACAGCACCATCTTCTCAACCATGCCTTTCAAGAGATTAAGACTCAGTGATGCAATACAGCCCATGACACAAAGCCTCTTTTCAAACATAAAAGAGTCAATTGTTTTTACAACCTCTAAGCATGCACAATCTTTGCTTTACATGTCCATGCAATAAATGGCCTAAAAGTTTCATATCCTCCTTGCAATATGGAACTTGACCCTTGGAAATCCCTCATGACAATTCAACTAGTAGAACGGAAATCTTTTCCCAATACCCTAAGGATTCTGGCAAAATATTTGTACTATTTCCATGTACACATGCTCCACTACACAGTCCTCCTTGCATTTTACAAAAACTAACAACATTTTTGAAGCTATGTATATTCTGCCCTGTCCATAAATTATTTCAGCTGCCTCCTGACTCCTCAGATTAAATTTTTTTTACTGCCAGATCCCTCTGGCAGGAGTGTAGCCAAAACCTCTCTTCTTAAGCCAGCACAAACAGCATTAACATAAGTGTCAAGAGATGGGAGGCACAAAGAAACTGACCTTTGTGGTCACTGGGAAGTGTGCAGAGATTTCTGCTCCCACTGATTCCAGGTTGCACTTTTAGAGCATGGGGCTGATAAGCTGGTGGAGCATCAGGGCACAGCACTTGGCCAGGGGCAGGGAGCACCTCTGCACAGCTGGCAGCCCTGGTGGAGAAATCTTAATAATGCATATGCTTGTCTATTTCAGACCTGTCCTTCAGTTTCTCGAGATCACTTCTGAATTCTCACCTTGTCCTTACTCAGCCTTCCATTGTTTATGAATTGAATGAGAAAGCTATCTGCTCCAAATAGTTAGAGGAAGTATTGGAAGTATCTCCAGTTCAGGAGATCCAGTTCAGTTCTGCAGGACATCTAGAGTTCTCCAGATCTCCAGGAAATCTCCAGTTCAGTTCATCTCTCCAGGAGAGATGCAAGGCTTCTGGGAAATAATAATCATCCACATCAAAAGGTGATGGGCAGGCCCCTGCAGAGGCAGCAAAAGGGCTGAAGGTTGTACCTTCAGTGTACAAGCAGCACATATGTCAAAAAGAACTAGTTTCAGGGAAAAAAAATTCAACTGCCCTACCAAAATGGATAACCAAGCGTATAATCTACTGGATGCATAAATGAATTCTTCTACTCAATGGTGCTTTGCTAAGTCTGTAGTGCAAGAGAGGCTTGGCCCCTTCTTCAAGGACTCATGAGAATGACTAGAAGAAAATTATATTCATGGAAATCCTGAATTGTTCTATTGTTTAGATTGGAGAAGGGAAGAACAAGGAGAGACAGTAGTAAGAGTCTTCAGGTGTGTTGAGGATGCCAGCAAAAGAGAAGGAAAGAAATAAGTGTGGAAAGAAATAACTGTGTTCCATAAGATTTTAAAAATTAATTATCCTCATTATCAGCAAGAAAGAATGAGGTTAAACATTAGTTTTTAATGCCCATAGCAAAAAGTTTTGGGAAGTTTTGCCATGGAGAACGAGTTATACCCAATAGGGGAGCTCACTAAGGGCAGATACCCGTCTGCAAAAAAGGAGATGTTGGCATAGTTATGCTGGGCTGGGATATGGGAGTGAGCTAGATGACCCCTCTGAGCTGTACTGCCCTGGACTTCTACAAGGAATCCATGTCCTATCCCCAGTGAAATCTCAAGTGATGTAGATGTTTTAGTGAATGCCCCCACCCACCTTGTGATCCCTGATTTCAGAGCACAGAATATTCCTTCCTGACCATCCCACTGGCCCTGAAGAAAAGCCCATATTTGCACAGTGCTGCAGACCTCTCTGGCCTCATGTCAGGCATGTATGTGGGCTGAGGGGGAGTAGGGAGCTGGTTTCACACTTGATCTGACCATGCCAGCCCACCACACAACCCTGGACCAGCAACTCCCATTCCCAGAACCAAGTTGCCTCAAGTCAGCAAATGCCTGTGAAAAAAATCAGTCAAGGTAAGTGAGAAAAAACAGTGGAGGAGAGGTGAGAGAGGGGGAGTCAGTGCCAGCTGCAGGGGAAACCTTGAGGAGAAGCAGCTGCTTCTCTGATGATCCCTCAGAAGTCAACTGTGTCGTCTCTCATCCTCACCCTACATGCCAGTGGCCTTGCTCCAGCAGTTTTCTTTCACTGTCCCATTCTTCTTTCCCCTGTCCCATGCTTTCCACTGCACATGTACTCACACACTTTCCTTCTGTTACCAGCCACGGGAAAACTGCCTTCTTGGATTTCTAGAGGGGTTTTTTTACATTGCTCAGTTGTTTTAATATAAAACCACAGCTCCTCTTGTTAGTGAATGCTAGCATTTCAAACTGTAATATAATGTGCCATAAACGACATTCCATGCTATAAAATGTTGCAGAAAGATATACTTTTACTCCTAAAAGCAGTGGCTGGATTCTGCTGAACTGAATTTAGTGGAGATTCAATCGAAACTGAGACGAAAGAAAAGAACAAGATTCCAGGTTCACTGCAGAGTTCACTTGCAGTTTTTCCTGTCCTCGACAATAAGAGGATTACCTTAAATCAAGAGCATCAGTGTCAATGAGAACCAGAAAACTTAATACATAGAAGGACAAGGAGATCAAAGCTCAGCACCTGGAGAATACCACATGCTCTAGATTAATAAAACAATACACTCTGTTACATAAATCTTGAGCAAGGTTATTCATGGACAAACATACAAAAAAGAAATTACTGTAGAGCTCAGATAACAGATATTTAATACTGGTGCTCTATCAGAGAATATCCTCTCATGTTATAGGAGTGTTGACATAGAGCAGTGAGACATTATTTTGTTTTAAATACTTTTAGTCTAAACTTGACATGACTGTTTTTGGACCTGGATACTGCACATCTGCAAGTCGGCGGAAATACCAAAATCTTGCATGCTCCTTTGATTGTTACATTTAAGGTATCGTATATGCTACCAGCTCAGCTGCTGCAAGGTATTAAAGCCCATTACTCCAAGCTTGTAAAGTACTTTGGAAATACTATAGACAAGGATTAGAGAAGATGAGTATTCCACATGGCTTCTGAAGGGATGATAAACAGAGGGTAAAAGCACTGTAGTTAAAGTGATATATTGATTGCATGTGGGGAGCAATAGCAAGTGATCCCTTCTGATGAGTATTTTGTTGAGTGGTTTTGAAATCATATGCTTTTATCAAACAGTTATATTTCTAAGATCAGCTTTGTTTACAGTACCATAGCCTAAAAACCACTGATAATCAGCAAATTCAAGGAGTCTGAACTTGGAGGGCACCTTAGTTTTAGACCTCTGTTGTGGGATGATTTGGAAGTGTTTGGAAGAGAGAAGAAGTTTAGAAGGAAGATAATCCAAATAAGTTTCACAAAGAAATATTATAATCAGCCTAAAAAACCATGATGTCCTTTATGTGTGATCTAATAATGAAGTGGTCCTTTGGTTTATCAGTTTGGTTTATCAATGAGGAGGCATATTTTCCCACAGATAGGAAAATGGCATCCAAGCACCAGGTATGTGACATTGTGACCTACAGATATTACAGAGAGCCACTCATCTGTGTAACATAACCATTGCAGGAGAAAAGCAACTCTTTAATAAAGGAAAACATCACAGGACAGGAAAAGAAAAGGAATAAGGGTCCCTCTCTCCAGCATCCAGAGTCATCCAAGAAAGTTGCCACCTTGGAAGCAGTACTTCTGTGCTAGGCAAATCTCCTTTCAACATGTAAGGTTCAAGCTTTGCATGGCATTCAAGGCCTCTGCCAATTTTGCTAATTTCTATTTGATGAGGGCCAGCAAATGCTCCTGCTATAACCAGGTGTAGTGTCCACATGGCTACTATGGAAGAAAGCAAGCCATTTATGACCTTGGGATCCAGTCCAGGGATGGTCACAAAGGCTGACAATATGTCAGTGCAAAAGTTCACACAGTGGCACAGATTCTGAACAAACTTATTTCCAAACACTAGCAAAAAAAACCCCTAAACAATTACTCATCAATTAAATGTGCATCTAAGAAAATGGTTTTGCTGTGTGTTGTAGTTTAAACCCAGTCAGCAACCAAGTACCACACAACCATTCACTCAATCCCCCACCACTGGGACTGGGGAGAGAATCAGATGGATGAAAGGTGGAAAACTCATTGGCTGAGATAAAAACTGTTAAATAGGGAAAGTAAAGGCTGTGCACACAAGCAAAGCAACACAAGGAATAAATTCCGTTCTTCCCATGACCAGGCAGGTGTTCAGCCATCTCCAGGAGAGCAGGGCCCCATCATGGACAATGGTTACTTGAGAAGACACATGTTATCACCACAAATGTCCCTCCCCTTTCCTGCTTCTTTCCTCCACTTTATACACTGAGCTTGGTGCCACATGGTCTGGAATATCCCTTTGGTCAGTTGGGGTCACCTGTCCTGGCTGTGTCTCCTCCCAGGCACCCCCAGTCCCCTCCCCAGTGTGGCAATACCAAAAGCAGAAAAGGCCTTGGCTCTGTGCAGGCCCTGCTCAGCAGTAACACAAACATCTCTGTATTATCAACCCTGAGTATATTATCAACCCTGAGTTCAGCACAAACCCAAAACATAGCACCATATCAGCCACTGTGAGGAAAATTAACTCTATCTCAGCCCAAGCCAGCACACTGTGAAAGCAAGCTGATGTGGTGTAAAGCCACCATTGTTTCTTCAGTGCTCTTCAGTACTCTGTTATTTTACATGTGTAAACTGGGCCATGGTTTGCCATTATTAATTTGACACAAGAGACGCAATAAGATTATAAGATGAGGTTGAACTAGGTGACCTCCTGAGATCCCTTCCCATCTTGTTTTTCCCTTGATGCTGTGGTCTTACTATGAGTTATTTCAATTAGAAGGAAATGGAGAATTAGTAGGACAGAAGGAAAGGAGCAAATTGTTGTTGGTGTCTGATTCAGCAACAAAAAAAAATTTGAACTGAAATTTGACAGCAACAGGGCCCTCAGGGGAGGGTCAGAGTTGGTGAACAGGAAAGAAGACATTAAGTGACAAGCATGGAAAGGACCCAGGCCTGGAGGGTTCTCCAAGACAGTATTCATGGCATGGATATCTCCTCATAAGCATGGATGCCAAAGCCATGGTGAGACAGGGCAGCAGCAGAGGGAACACCAGATCTGCCATACATACCCAACACTGCCTTCTCACTTAGGCTGGACCTGCTTCTCAGACCAAACCAAACTCCATCTCACTCTACTGCCAGCCTACACTTCTCACCAAGAGGTGGCTGGGTTTTCCTGTTATAACTCTGAGTGGTAATTGTTTGAGCAATGGAGCAAGGTTTTTGATCTACTCAGTGACATAGTTTATATCTTGATGTTGGAAACAGGGACCTGCCATTGGCAGGTTACTTCCCAGGCCCTCTCATGAACCTGTTTTGTGGTCCAGGCTGCTCCTGGACTCGGTTTACCTCTACTTCAATTGCATTTTATATAGTACTGTGAATTCAGATGGACATAGTGAGAGTTAATTAATGTCAGTCACACTGCTGAATTCTTCTAATGTAAAATAAGGAGTGGTTGTAAATTAAAGGTACAATAACAAATAGCTCCACAATCTTTAGATAGTCCCACTTCAGTAGAGCTGCAGGGGCAATGTAGGAATGATAATAAATACATCATAAACATTAAAGAGCCATAAAATAACCACATATAGATCCAATAAAACATAATATAGAAATAACTCAAGCTCAGCTGAAAAGCAAATACCACCTACTGCTGAAGGCTTTTGCAGTACCTTGGGATCCCAAGAAAAGGGACTGATATTGCAGCTGTGTTGAGTTGTTTTATTGGGCCTGACTTTCCTTGAAGGTCATTCTGCCACAGTATTTTTGAAAGTCCTTTGAGTAGTCATGTATCAAACTCCATTTTCTTTTATAACTGAAATAGTCCACTGGAATTCTTTGATATTACTAGATCTGTTTTGAGACCAAAAAGAACTTTGTATCTAAGAGTAGATTACAGCATTTAGAGATGAAATTACACTGACAGAACATTTTCCCCTCTTTAAGTTATGTTTCCTATACTTACAACTTCAAAGTCTCAGAGGTCCACTTGAGTTTTGGGATAAGTATATTTTATGTCCAAAAGATTCCATGTCAGAAAGCTCCAAATATCAGAGAAGTCTCAGTTTAGCATTCTGGTAGTATTGCAAAAATATGCCTTTTACTTAAGGTGACCATGTCTAGGTCTTAGAACTACTTTTCTCAATCATTATAATGAACAGGCTGAAGAGCTACACAGATCAGAATGACTTTTCCATAAGCCCTTGGTAGATTTATAACCATGGCCAAGGCTTCTCCATGCAGAGATTTTGCTTAGTAAGTTTTCCCAGCCTTTCAGCTTCTGCTAGGACACCCTGGATGCAGCTCAGGAGGGATAAGGATACAAGCCTGTCCCTAGACCCCCAGCATGCTGAAAGCATGGGGCTGCGAGCTCCTCTGCAGAGACCCGACCCCCTGGGGGTTGTTCTGGTGTCTTGGGTTGCAATGCAAGATGTATTCTATTCCCATATGTTGAAACTAGTTGAAGAGGTGTTTTTATTTATCTCATGACTCAGGAGGAGGGGGCTGGTGTCTTCTGATAATGGACAACTCTTAAAACCAGGTGGGGCAGTGTTCTTTATCTCTTCCACCACCCATCCTCCCTCGGGGGAATATCTTCTGTTAATGGGCCATTAAGGCTCACCAATGACATGANTACGACATCTGGTTTGCCAGGGGTGGCACAGCTCTGAGTCACCTTCCTCTCACCGCAAGCTGACACAGGGGGGAACAAAAGCACACAACCCAGGTCCTTTCCTATGCTCACCACTACCACAGAAGTTTACTGATCTATGGTGAGGGCAAATGCAGAGCCCTTTACATTCCTCCCACCCAATGTCCTGCCCAAAACACAGGTTCTGATGCTCTCAGAAACCTCCTTAACCATTGCACAGTTCAGACATAATCATCTCCAACTGTCGCTCTCAGTGGTTTCAAAGTATTTGTGGTATGGGTGAGATTCTTTGCTTACTTCCTCAAAGGAAATCAAAGATATTTCTAAGCATTTCTATTCAGACAAAATAGACTTCACAGTTGTCAACAGCTGTCTCCCAAATTAGAGCTACCGCACTGTAAAAGCCCACAGTCTTCTGGATCCTGCATGACAGAGGAGGCTGCTAATCTTAAGCTTTGCATTTATTTTATGTAAAGGCAATAATGTGGTAGCTGTTTTAGAAACTTCATCAAGTATTAGCTGAGATGTTTGGCGTGAAATGTACTCAGAGACTCTATTAGGCCAGAGGAAGAAAGCAACTAAGGTATAGAAGAATGTAATCCTTTTTTAAATATTATTCCTGGGAATACTTTTATCACCAAATGTTCAGCTTCAAATTGAATTATATATTTTCATCACGGGTTTACATTCCTGCGTCCTGGTTCTAAAATGAAATTGTTTATACAGCAAAGAATAGTAGATCTTATGGCATGGCAGAGAAAAAAAATATACTTTACTTCTGACTTTTCTCAATACATTCTCACCTAGGCTAACCTTCCATAGCTGGTACATAAAGCTCTATTTAGTGTGGTGTATAAAGTGTAGCCCATGCAATGCCTTACCTTCACAAAACAAGTCCTGGCAGATGTGGTGTACAGCATAGCTTCTCCCAAGGATTAAAACTGAATTAGTAATGGCCTATGTGAGGCATAGCAACAGTTTAGACTGTCATCATTAGAGGCATCCCAGCTTCCAAAGTGGAACAATGTCACATGCATAAGGGGACTTCCAGTCAGGCCACAGACTTCCACCAAAATCTCTGCTATCACATTTATCATTCCCTGCCTTCACCCCTTCATGTGCAAAGGGAAGGTATTGGAATGAAGGAGTTACAGGCAGTAAAAGGAAAGACGTTGGTTGCAAAATGGGGCTTGCATGGAGAAGTCTGTTGGGAGCCAAGGAGTCCAAAACTACACATGGGAGTGGTCAGAAAACACACTTGTTCTGAGTAGCTGTGGTAAAAAACACCTCCTGACTCCAGTCATAGTGCCAACGAATGGAGCACTCAATGCAGCTGGAAAAACTTACATTTTACTGATAATTCAAGAGCAAGCCTTGTTTTCGGTTGTAAAAGTACTGTTGCTTCCTAAACAACATGGCCAGATATATCAATTCTTTCAAAAGTTAAGTGGTGCCTGAGACAGTCCCTCCTGGAGCACCAGAAGCATTTCAGAGGTTCCTTACCTGAACTGGGGCTTTGAGTGTTTAAGCAACTCTCAGACAGAGTTACTATGAATATACCATTTATATTGTCACTTCCAGCAAGTCCAGGTGTTCACTGGGTCATATACTGTAGCCAGGGGTTCTTTCCAGCCCATGGTTTTGCTGGCTTCCATGAGGTGATGCACAACTTGAGCCAAGCCTCGTGCATGTTTTAACAATGCTTATGTTTAACAGAGGCGGTTTATGGCACACTGTGAACTTAGTACATTAGAAACCAAAACAGAACTAAACCAAACATCCAGATCTGATCCAAACCTCACAGTGGGAACCTTCCCGTGTTACAGTCTGGGGGAAAAAAAAAAAAAAAGAGAAAAGAAAAGAAAAAAAAAACAAAAACAAAAAAAACCAACAAAAAACAACCAACAACTTATTTATACACTCTTCTGAACTTTCAAAATGCTCATTAAAAAAAACCTGAATCCAAACTTTGCAGCTTGCATCCATGTCAACTGAGACAAAGTCTGGGCATGAAATGAAGCACATGAAAGAGCACAGATCTGCACCATTACTCACCATGATTTCCTTAGATGGTTTGAAGGATTGCAATGCAGGAAATTCACTGTAATTTGTTCAGTGATTTTTGTCCATCCAGCAAAATGCAGCTTTATGAGCCATTTCTGTAGGGGAAAAGAAAAAATAGCTTATTTTGTGTATCTATTCATTGGCTGGCTGAAGAGGGAAAAAAAGGAGAGCTTTTCTTCCACTGAAGCCTTTTAATACTACAGTTTTAATAGTGTCAGAAACATGGAACACTGGGTGTTCATTGCTTATACAGAGCATTCAAAAATGTTTATAAGACATTATAAAGACATTATAAATGTCTTTCTAAAAAATTAGAAAGAAATTATTATATAATTTAATT
>VXBB01018818.1:92800-108032 GCA_013399915.1 Illadopsis cleaveri
GTAAACTTGCTATTGCCAAGGTATTCTAATATCTTATAAAGCCATACAAGCAAAAGAGTTTTGAATGCTGACAGGATTCTGCTGAAATACAAGCTAATTAACAAATCTAATTAAGATGTCACTTATGCTGTGTGTTTTTTCACATTGAAATTTAGTGATCTTGGAGTTTGATAAATCTGAAATAAAAATTATAGACAGTCATCTGGCTTTTTAAATTGTGTGAGTGTGTGTGTGCATATAAAGAAATACTTAGGAGAACTCAATTTCTGAGGTAGTAAGTTAAATGTCCAAATGTGTTTGTCTATTTTGCCAGAAGAAAACAAGTAACTGAAGTATGGAAGAATGTAAATCCTTCTTTAAATATTATTCCTGAGAGTACTTTTATCACCAAATATTCCACTTCAAATTGAATTATATATTTTCATCACAGGTCCACATTCCTGGGGCTTGGTTCTGAAATGAAATTGTTTATATAGACAGAAAATAGTTTATTTTATATCATGGCAGAGAAAGATTCTGGGTTGTGTTTCTGACTAGACTCCCCATAACCTCTCAGAGTCAACCTTTTACAGACTGCATATAAAGTGTTCTGCAGTGTGGTGCAAATTCAGGGTAACAGATGTACTGCATATCAAATACAAATACAGAATTAATTTCCATTTTATGAATAAATGACATCTTGTATTGATTGGGGTGGATCTTATGACTACAGAGAGACTCTGACTGAAATTTGGGGAACTTCTACTGTTTTGGGGGGGGAAATATTGGATGGTAAGTTGAAGATGTGCTTACAAATCAGTGCTGTGTTGTCAAAAAAAAAATCCATCTTCAAAACACAAACTCCTTGTTGTCCACTTGTGCTGTTCTGTAATGTTCTGCTCTATCAGGTCAATGACACTAGACAGCAGAGATCACAACTTCAGGAAGTCAATATGAAGCTGAATTCTGATTTGTCAGACAAGTATTTCTCCAGAGTTCTCAAAAAAACAAAGATCATATGAGCACTGAGAGGTAATCTTGTTCAAACTTCTGCTGTTGCAGCTGAGTCCTTTGCATACATGACCCTGTTTCCTCACAGATTACTGTGTTTGGGTGCCCTCTCCCAAAGGACCTGCCCCTTGTCTCATTTGCTTCATGGCAGACAGGTAGGGCTCAATCTGAAATGTTACTGTACCAAATATGAGTCTCACAGAGCAAAACAGGGTCATTATTCCTCTGCTTAGATCTCAGTATTTTTACTGTCTCATCCCTGTAAGGACTCTATGGCAAAAAAAGGACACTTAGGCTGACACAAATTCAGTGCATGCATCAGATGGCAGGCAGATAGCACAGTGACACCATCAGTCAATAAATGTCACAGGTACTGGTTCTTCTCTTCCATTTCCATCTGTCTGCATGCAGTGAGAGCAGTGCCTTACCTCTACAGAGGCTCTTCACAGATGCTCTGGTGTTAGAACTCCAGAATGAAATGTCTGCGAACATCTGGTTGGCTTAGGAAAAGTTGGACACAGTTAGAAAGTCACAGATAGTACAGATGGAAAGGGCCATCTAGAGAGTGATTCTCTGCTCTGAGGAGAGTATTTTTTTGTCTTGAGGCTGACATCTACAACATTTGTACTGTGAGTTAGCTGAGGGGAAAAGGAATGTTGTTCAGTGGTCCTTGAAAGACCAGTTATATTACACCTCTGTGGTGCTTCCTGCTCTTGCAGAAAGACAGTCAGGAGAGGGTAAGGGAGGTAAAGCTGAGCAGGGGAAGGAGTGCTAAGGTGTGGATGTGAGTTAACAGGACAGTTTGCGTCAAAACCTTTCCACTCCATGCAGGCCCAAGCAATCCTGGTTTTTTACTAGACCTGTTGTAATTCCTTGTACCAAGCATCCTAAATGCTTGTACTGTTTGCAGCTGTTCAGAGGACCAGACATTTGTTCTGACCCTGCTTCCCCTGCAAGAGACTGGAGAGAGCTTGATGAATTCATGGAACTGAATTTTGGGTTTAAATTCTTGCAGAAAATTTTGTTCTATTCTCATAGGACCTGCTCCACAAATGTAAGCTAAGTGAGGTAAGTGGGAGAAATTAGAGGATTTGCTGCTAAAGCCTGTTAAAATGCTGACATAGCAACTATGGGGCAGGAACACAGGGTGCCCTGTATCACCATCACAATAACACATACAACCTGCAGGCAGATAGTACTTTCAAAATGACTCATATGTTTTTACTTAGTGTTCTGATATCATCTCCCTTGGTAGAAAGAGGAGAAAGGGTAAAAGCATATTCAATGCTCCCCTTTTCTCTGATTCTTGTGTTACTTCTGGTCTTGTGTTACTGTCTGTCCTTACTGAACACAGTAAATTGAATACAAGCCACAGACAATTTTGGAATGCTGCAGAGATATTGCTTTAAATGAGGGATAAATCCTGAAAAATACTCAACAAATTATACTGAAAAGCAAGTAAAAATATGTGAGAATTCAAAGTAAAGAAGGAAAGAATTGAAAATGTGACTTAAATAGCACAGTGTTCTAAACTACATGTAATCCCTGAAGGGATTACAGGGAAAATTCCACCCACAGAGGTTCAGAGTCTATTTCTGAACTAACTATCCAGGATTCTTTTGGAAAAAAAAAATGCAGGTGTCATCTTTTACTAATTAAGTGTTTTCTCCCACTATTGGGAAGACTAGAGGAGTGAAAAGGCGAAAGGAGTGCTTATGTGCACAAAGCATTTCCCAAGAAGTCAGTTCTCTTCCCCAAGGAATGGTCAGAACTTTGCCAGCTGTCACTTTACCTCCCCCAAGAGCTCTTTCCACTTCCACAATTCCAGTACTTTGTCCTATAGATTTTGCCTGGCCAGTCAAAAACAATGGAAAGGAAGAAGTTGTTGGTTTGTTTGTAGAATAGGTCTTTTTTTTGTACATCAAATGGAAGACATGAGTTGGAACAAATTGTTCTTAAGACATTTTGCATTTTCTTGTGCTTTTTCCATTATCATTTTTATAGCTGAGATTTCTGTAAGGATTCGCAGTGAGTCATTTTATGAGGCAGCTCTGTACCATCTGCACTAAAGAGTTTCCTATCACTCTAGACATTACGTATCTCCTTATGGCAGCCTGGACACTGCAGGGAAATTGCCAAGCCAGGTCACATGCCAGTGGGCCATCATTCATCCAAAAGAAGGCGGGCAAAATCTGCTTACAATTAGGTTCAGCCCTTGGTTCTGGATAACATGTCCCTGTGGCTACAAATTCTTTCCTGCCAGCCCCCTACAGGGCTCAGAAGGAGTCCGAGGATGGTCTGACCAGAGAGAAGAGGTCCGAGCCTCTCTCTTTCCTCCCCACACTTTTTTCAAACTTCCTCTCTTTTTTTCTAAGGAACAATATGTTTTTGTATTGTGTCATGCTGGCAGTAAGCAAAGCTGCTGCTTTAAAGATTTGCAAAAGAAATGTAGATGAATGCCAAAATGTTCGAGGTTTTTAATGAAAAAACATAAAACTTCAGGGAGAGAAAAAAAATCAGTTTATAAAATATATTAGTCTAATCTTCTAATTTGCAAGAGGAAAAACTTTACTGGAGGTACTGTATGTGTAGAAAGGAGCCAGAATATAAATTATGTAAATGGAGCTACTCTGTTACATGTGAAGCTCTGTTTAACAGTAGAAAAAATGTATTTAAATACTTTCAAATACAACCCTGCTGTTGTAGCACAATCTAGTTAAAGCATAGGAGTTCTTGTGTAGTAGATCCCAGTCCAGCAACAGATCATATGAGGTTCAGGGGGTCTTTCACCAACAATATAAAAACTTTGAGCTTTAAACATGATCTGAATCTGGCTGTGAGAGAACACATGCCAATTCAGAAAACACAGCAAACCATTGGGAATTCCCTACTCCTTTGCTTTACCAACCAAGACTTGAATACATCTTTGCCACTTGCTCTTGGCAATTTTCCTTGCAGATACTCAAGGGTAAGAAGTGTTCATGGAGTGTGGGACACCAAGTGGCTGCACCTAGGGCTACTCAGGAAGTGCTCTCAGACTACTTTCAATGTGAAACCTCCCTTAAACAAGCAGTTGTAATTTTGGGCCACCGTCCATTCTTTATTTTGGCATGTCTCAGTGTAACTAAAACTAGTATGGCTGGACATGCAAGTCACAGAAGCTTACAACCCTCTGCAGACAATTACATCAGCAGCTTCTGGGTTTTCAGTCCAGGGGTCCATTCTGCAAATCTTGGGTATCACACGTAAGACTCAGAAACTGGACACACCTCACCTCTGTCAGACCAGCCAAAACAGATAGTTTTTCATTGCAAACAGCTATTTTCATGATAATTGCAAAGACTGCTGTCAGTGTAGAGTAACTGAAAGTGGTCCAGCTGAGGAGAGAAAATATCTCCTCTTGTACAGATGATTTCCTTTTTACCTGGTCCTACCATTGTTATGAGATGGGAGAAGAAGCAAAACACGAAGTACCTACAAACTAGAAACTGAATGATCTTTTCTGTTATGACTTCTTCTTGGAAAGTAGTCTTGGAAAACCATGTCTGTGCGATTGGTGATGGCATCAAAAGCAACAGCACCATCTTAGTAAAGAGAAACGCAGATGAGATTTCATACACAGGCACAGGAATTCATGGAAGGTTCTGCTTCATAACCTTTGTGAATTTCCCAGAACTTAAAAGGGGAAAAAAAAAAAAANAAAAAAAAAAAAAAAAGCAAGCTTGTTTTTAACGTTCATGGGTTTTTTGCATATCATGGTACGTTTTCATAAGTGCAGGAGAGTGGATGTCGTGGGAGTGAGGCAGTGGGCTCAGGAATGCTCTCATTATTGTGATCTTGAGGACAAAGCGGTGCTGTCTGAGACTCAGGATGGTTTGGTGGGGGTAAAAGTTTCTGTTCCAGCTGCTTTGTTCTTTAAAGGAACAAAATACTGAACCAACTCAGTAGTCTGGAGGGACACACGCATGTGGCTGGAGAGATTCATTGCCATCTCTGAGCCTGGTTACCTCCGATCCAGCTGGAAAAAAGAAACAGTTTCTCTGCTACCTGCAAGCTGCTACATAACTTAGTCAGCAGGAGAACACAGCGAGGCTCAAGGCTTGGGTTTAAATTCGCTTCCAAGCATGTGCTGTTGGGTTATGGCTTTTATTTAAAGAGCACTGACTCCTGGATCATCTGAACTCTGCTGTGTCAGCATATATCCAAAACGATCTGCTGAGACTTCTGCTTTCAGCATCTTGTCCTTAAAACACTTGCTCTGGCCAGCACTGTTCGTAACTGCCTCGCCAGCTGGGCAGGCAAGAGGATAGTGATTTATGTGAAGAATGCTCCTAGCCTCTACCCAGAGGGTCAGTCCTACCTGGGGGATCATTGCATAATTACCAAAACCTGGAGGACAACAGGACTCTCGTGGTCTGAGCTAGGATTTTCACTATTGCCTGACTTCTTAGCTCTCTCCCCAAATTTCACAGAAGGCAGAAGAAACACTGTGCAACCAAATCAAAGATTGGTGCCAACACCACTCAGTCAGTTTTGCATAGTGAAATTAAAAAATAGCTGCACTAGAAAACTTCTCATCTCTGAATACACAGAACATACCTGCAAAGATGCAAGTCATAGAATCACAGAATATCCTGAGTAGGAAAGGATCTCAAGGATCATCAAGTCCAACTCCTGGCCCTGCACAAGACACCCCAAGACACTCCAACTTTATAAGAAAGGCTCAGGTGAATGGCAGAAGATAAGAGAAAAAAATAGAGGAGATGCAAGAGAAAAAAAAATTAGAAAAGAAAGGATAGATAGATAGATAGATAGATAGATAGATAGATAGATAGATAGATAGATAGATAGATAGATAGTGAAAATCATACATGAACAGGAAAGTTGATAGAAGGAAAATGTGGTAGGAAATGAAAGCTTGTGTTTAATTGTATTTGTATCTGGTATACCGTGAAGACATTTCAGATTTGAAATTATCATTATCTCTTTTTCTAATATTGATTGTAGACCTGAGAAATCCCTAGTAACAGGTCATAACTTCCTTGTACTTCGTGCTTGTCCCAGTGAGCTACTAGAAAAGCTGTCTATGGGTTTTTTAACAAGAGAAACCAATGATTTACAATCTAGATTAATTTTGATGAAGAAAGCAGGGAGAAGAAAAATTCTTTGACAGCTGCTGTCAGATGAGGCTGGTCTTCTCCAATGAGTGAGGCTGGGTCAAGTCAAGGCCAGAAGACTGTAAGAACTAGAATAAAATGGCATGGGCAGAAAACAATTCAAAAGACTTCCTACTGCTTTCTGCTTGCTGAGATTGTGAAATAACCCTTACTGCAGACTGCATGGATGGGGGAGGGTATGACAGCTACAGCAGCAGGAGCCTTGCCCGACCAGAACTTCACTCAGAGAAAGTCTGGTCACAGCTGGGGCATGTGTCATTTCTTCTCTAAGCCTTTACCAGCCAAGTCTTTTACAGAAGAAGCTGCAGGAAGCTGGACAGGCTTTTATCTACTGTTGTCAGTTTCTGGAAAACTTAAATCCTTGCCTACCTGTACTTCTGCTCTTCATTTTTCAGGTGGTGTTTCAGAACTGCTGACTTCTTTCCTTTTGAACAGTTTGAACAATACGATGACAGGGAAAAAAAGAAAGAAAAAAATCATAAAGTTCAAATGTTGGACAAAAACACCCTACTGAAACTAGTAGTTCACAAAATAACTACAATTGAGCCCAGCTCTTCTTTTATCCCAAATCAGCTTGTTCTTCTGTAAGATTAATAATATGGGGAGAGGAGGCCAAGAGGAGAAATTATTCTGTAGTGTGTACCTCAAATTAGCAGAAAAAGGCAACTTTTCTTCAGAAATCAGATATGGACAAAGATTACACTTTGCAGGTGTTTTGTTGTAATAACTCAAACAATCAGACCTTTCTCTTTAACTGTGGTAAGTCCCTGTCTAGTTTTTGTGTCCTTCTCCCCATCCTTCCACCTTGCATGTGCATGAGGGGAAGACTCAGCCCAAGCTGCCATATAAACTCAAGGATGGAGAACATATTTACTAAGTGGTCCTGTCTAAACTCCAGGAGTGCTTCAACCCTTGACTCATATAAGAATTTAAGAGGTGTTACCTGACATCTTTTCCACAGTCAGTGCATTGCTTTTGAACATGTTGTACCTTTGGGGCTAGAAAATGGGAGATCCCATGGAGAAACCTAGCAGGGGAGCTGTGGCTTCTGGTTTTATAATTTCTCAACAACTGAACTACAATTACCACAGTTCAGGGAGATAATAATAAACAGAGTTGCCATCAAATTAAGTAAGGCAGTTCCCATATGTCTGCACTTCTTTTTTATGCATGTGTAAGAAAAGGGAGAGGGGCAGGGAGCATTCATATCAAGTGATAAATAACAGCCCTTGGAAAACAAATGGGATAATTACGGAGAACTTAAATATCATTATTATGATTATTTATTATTAAAAGCTATGCGGTAAGAAAAAGCAGCATCAGGTGATTATGGCTATGTACATACAGAACTTTCAGCATTTAATGTAAAAGAATTCGTTCATGTCAAACCAATAATCACCTTTTCAAAATGATGCCAAGGAGAGTCATATATATGGAGTGTTGAGTATAAATCCTTTGATTCCCTTTTGTAATGTGCAAAGTGTCGCCTCTCACATGAAGGTTGCTGCTGCAGGACCTTGTGGCAGCTGAAAAGCACATGTTGTTCTTCCCCCACCTTCTCCTTCCCCTTTCCTTACAGTTTCTCAAAGTCTCTCTTGATAAATGTCCTCAGAAAAATATTTTATGAGGTGCTTACCTATAAAAATATATCTTTCAAGGCCCTGTACACAATGAGGCCTTAAACACTAACCACACACAAGAAACACTGTTCATTTGGTCCAGCATGTATATGCTGAAGGAAATAGAAAGCCATCAGTGCTCTGTCAGAGCCAAGGTGGAACATATTAGCAGTTTGTTGTGACTTGATGTTATTCACCTGCTGCCAAAGAGGAGTGAAGCCCCTCACAGATGATGCCCTTTTGTTTAAATGGGTGTTTGTGCCCCAAGATACACAGCCTGAAAAGAGCAGCATGTATGATCAAATACATGGGACAGCCTCCATATGAAGAAAAACTGAATATACTTAACCTGTTTTGTGGGGGGTACAGGGGCTAGAGGGGTGGATTCTATAAGAAGCTGCTGGAAGTTTCCTCCATATCCAGCAGAAGATATGGTGGATATGGACAATCCCTGGTGGCTTCAAAGACAGAGGTGCTGCTGACCAAGGCTGGGCCAGATAGAATTGGTGGTAACGCCTCTGTGATAACAGATTTAAGAAGAAAATAAAAAGTTGTTGCATTTGCACCGTTGTAACTGCAGGCAGAGAAGAGCAGAGTGAAAACGTGTGAGAAGAGCAACCCTGTGGACACCGAGGCCAGTGAAGAAGGAGGGGCAGGAGATGTTCCAGGTGACAGGATTCCTCTGCAGCCCAAGGAGANCCTCATTATCTGCTCTGATTTTGCTAATCATAAATCCAGTTCATATCTTTAATTAGAGCCAGTTTTGCCAGTGATGGCATTTGATGAGGGATCTCTCTCTGTCCTTATCTCAACCCATTGTTAAATGGAAGTGTTTGTTAAATTTTCTCTCCCCTGTCCAGCTGCAGAGGGAAGGGAGTGAGTGAGTGGGTGGGTGCCTGGTGTCTGACCAGGGTCAAACCACTACACATTATTTTTAGCATGTTTTCTATATCACACTTGAACCTAATCAACCTCTGACTGTCTGAGAGACGCAGCTTTATTTGCTATTAAAGCTCTTCAATTGAGAAGAAAATGTCAAGATGTGTGCCTTTCAAGGGAAGACAAATACCAAAGCAACCTGACCACATGTACCCTTTTCAATATATTGTGAACACTCTCCTAAGTCCTGAAGTGGTTTCTTCCCCCAGTAAAAGTATTACAACTTTTTCCCCATACCAGTGTACAATCCATGTGCTCAGACTGAATCACAAAATCATAAGATGTGGCACAGTTACAGCTTGATGCAACACGGCATGGAAGGAACTGGTTAGTGCCTTTGCCTTGGGTAAGCCACATTAGCTGGAGCAGCAGCTGCCAGAAGCACTTCTCCTTTATGTGCACAGTAGTGTCACCTCATGTGTCCCAGGGGCACAGGGTCAGTGCAGGGATGTTCCTGGTCCCCCCACCCCAACCACAACTACCTTTGACAGGACTATGTCAGATTTCCTCAAAAGTCACCTCTTTTACTGTCAGACAGACCAAGTGTGACAGGGAGCAGATAAGGGTTTAGACAGCAGAGTTGAGATTTCCGCTTGTACTCCTCTGTCCCTTTTTCAGGTACTTCTGTGCAAGGTGTAGTGTAAAATTCAGAATGCAAGGGCTTCTCTAGCACATCTCATACTATGTCCCAAAACCAGGATATATTCTTTCAATTGTGCCATGAACTTACATTGCATATGCCTTTCACTACCAAAATTAGGCCTTACAGTTTAGCTCTAACACAGCTCTCCCCAGGTCTAGTTCTCTCCCAATATTGCATGTTGGACAGAGGTTGTATTTTTTTCCTGTGCTTGTACAGATGTATTCTGTACAGTCTAATATTAGATTAAATTGTAAGTGATATATATATTATGCTTCTGTGCTGATAATGGTAAATCTAGGATCACCTGCAAAAAAATCACGGCATTCTGCTTTTGGCAATACTCATTCTACAAAAGAAAGAGAAAAACCCCAGGAAATTATATCATACATCTACTTATACATATAACAGCATTGGTGGCAAAAAGCCACATCCTTGTGCTTCTATACCTGCCTAGACACCTAGCTTTCAGTTATTTGTATCACTGTGTAAGAAAGCAGAGATACATTTGTAATAAAAAAAGTTGTTTTCAATTTTCCCAGTGTGTGTGCATCTGCAAGTCGACATAGGGAGGCTCCTTTACTTTTCATCTTTGCATACTAATCTGTTTTACAAATGTTTTAAACGTAGCATGGCAACCCTTGCTGATAAATTCATGGAAAAAATATGACCTGTGGACAATGACTAATGTCTGTCTCATGCATTTCTGCCCTGTATTCTGTCATACATTTGGGGGGATAAATTATCATATGGATTAAGTTAGTAACACTCATCCTCACATTTTCAGGGAGTGTTTCCCCTTAAATCATATCTCTTTGGACCCTGACAGGCTTTCACACCTAGTCTTATTTCATGCTGGAACTTCCCAGGGACACATTAGTTGTGCTTCACAAATCACCATATTTGCTAGTGAATGAAACACCCTAAGCAAGCATTACTTAAATATTTGAAGGAACTGGGAGTATTTTACATTTTTGTTGGTGGTGAGCTATCTCCTTGAAGCTTCTACCATATGTTTTGTTCTTAAAGCAAGTATCTTAATAAGGTAGTCACAGAAGATTTTGATTAGTGTGAGATTCTCATGATATCTTTATCTCATAGTATTTTTCCTCTATGGTTTTCTGCAGGTTGTTTTTTTCTCTAAGGGGTACTTATTAGGGATCCTACAAGGAGGTTTTAATCAATTTCTTTTTTATTTTTATTCGCCAAAAATGCATCTCTTCTGTCCAGCTCAATATATTTCTCTCACAGAAAAAAAAATACATAAGCAGCAAGCGTTTCTCCTACATACGTCGACTATAACTTGCCTGATATCAAAAATCTGACATGTACAATTGTACCTAAACGGGGTAAACTAAATTACTTCTGTGAAATACAGGCTTTTTTGGATCAAAAATTATGACATTTTTAATCTGGAAATGAACTTCGAAATAAAGCCTCTAACCAAAAGAAAATCAAAAGCAGAAGTCTCAGAGACAATAGAGTCTTCTCCAGAAAGGCATGACAAATTATTTCCCCTCAGATAGGTTACTACCATCCCAGTGGCCATGATTTTCAAAACCCTTTAGAGACTTTTGGCTGTAATTTTGTGGGCCTTCAAAGAGCTGAATGTATCCAGCTCAACTGTTGTCTTTATAACACAGGTAAAATAAATCCAGGCAACACCAGTAAGCAGGCTTTCAAACTAATGTTATCAGGTTAGTAACCCTGCAGAGTATGAGACAGGAGCCGGACTGAAGCAAGACCTATCAACTAGAGGAAAAATGAAACTGATAAATGAAGTTAGCAAATTTGGCCAGGAGCCCATTTATTCCAACTCATTGTGGTGCATTTTCAAGAAGCCTTGGCACCTGAAGCCTTCAGAGGCAGTGCTTCTCAATGGTGTCCTGGTAAGAGCGAAAACAAAACTTGTGTTCCATGAATCATTTCTTGGGTACTGAATTGCAGCATCCTACCACGTAGCAGAGCATCATGATGTAAGGAAATACCATGTAGCCACATCATAACAGGACAGTCCAAACCGATTTCAGCTAATTTTGCCAGTTCCTTCTACAGTTTCTAAACTGTCTGTGCGGAAGGTGGTGAGGTTTTCAAAGGACTGCAGCCCATGCTCCTTAGTGCAACAAGTTATGTCAGCTGGCTGTTGTTGATACAAACTTCCTACACAAGGGCACAAGGTCTTTCAAGCTACTTCTGTTCTTGGAGGAGAAAGATAAATACCTCAAGAGGGCAGTAAATCTCATCTGAAGACAGGCAAACTCTGGAGCTGCTTATCTACTGACCATGAAGGCAGAGTGGACTACTGACTTACAACAGAGAGCTATGTTGCAGACAGCTAAACATGAAATAAATTTGGCCTGTGTCCCACTGTGCACCCACATAACACAGTAGGGACAAAGGGGTGAGTGTTCAAGCCCTGGCTTCTGCACCTAGGCAAGGACAACTTGAAGGTAGACAATGATTCAACTTCACAAGGAAGCCAGTTCTTAACATTTTCTTATGAAATTATTGCGTCTCTGAAGGAAAGCACAGAACCCAGCTAAAAGGCAGCTGTACAAAAACAGAGAGCTGTATCTCTGGTTTGTACAGATAAATAAGCTGTCTGATTTTTAAAAAAGGGCTCAGATAGATGAATTTTAGCAATTGAAATGCTCTCATTTGGTGTCAATACATTCCCTCCACTAGGTAAACAATAATGCCCTTCAAACCTACAGACACCTTTAATTTTAGTTTTATTTATTTGAATGGAAGTGCTCACGTGCCTAAAACCAAATCTGTGAGCTAAGAGGCTCACATAGCATGGTGTTGAGCTGGGAAAGCAGGAGAGACACACAAGTAACCAGCTCAGTAAAACAAATGACAAAGAAGAGAGAATAAATCATTGCCACTTCACCAAGAAATCTGGAAGTTGCAGAAATATGCTTTGGACTGTTTGGTGTGTAAACTGCATGGTCATTGTAAGCTAGCACACAGCACAGCTTTCTGTCTATCCTTAAACACATTCTTTGTCACCGTAACAAAAGCCACAGCTGTAAGCAGTTTATGCTGCAATTGCTTGATCAACAGCCGTTGGAATAAAAGTAAGATGAGTCCTCCTTTGTTGCCTCAACAGCCCTCACCTCTGCTACAAAAATGCTCTTTAACTGGCTGCAGACGGGCTTCTTCACAAGTGTTTCTAATTCAGCTAAACATCTTGATAGGAAGTGTCATAAATTACATGTATGAGACTGTCAGTAGAATTTTCAACACAAGTAACATGAGTTCATATTGAAATAAAATGAGAACCTTGGACAAATTTCTGAGCCCATAAATGTTCAACTTCACCTACAATCCCACTCACAAACACATTTGGGAAAACTTTGATGATCCCAGCAAATGTGTGATTGGTGAGAGAGGGAGACTTGCAGACTGCAATTTCCCTAAATCTTGCACTGTAATCTTCCTGCACTTTCCACAAGTGATTCCATTTATGCTTTTCAGAAGTGATAAAATGTATCACATATGAGCTATTGTGTCCATTTCCTGAATACTCATCTGAGTCCGGAAAAAAAGATTCTCTTTGCACTTTGATATTTATTTCCAGGTGCACTTATTTCTCTGGTAGGCATTTGAGATCTGGGTGCTGAAAAGATGCATGCATGTACTTAATGTTATATATGTGAGTACCACCATTGATCTCAGCAGGACTACCCTCCATCTGAAGTCACTGAGACTACTCATGTCTGAAATTGGGCAAGTAAATTAAACCCTTTCAGGATCAGGGTTAGAGCAGACAGTTTTTCCACTTAATAGTGGTGAATGAAAAAAAAGTCTGATTTTCAGAGCTAGTTATTTATGTTCCTGACACTTCTGTTATCAAGAAAACTAGTCCAGTTCAGCGACTAATTCTGCTCTGCTTTTCCTGCAGTTGTAATTGACATTTTTGTGAAACCCCATTCTTGTTTTAACTGCAGACTACGCTAACTTTGAAGTATTGTATGCTACCACGTAGCCAAATTTTATAAGTGTTGATTGGTTTCCCGAGAAGTTAAGTATGCCTACTGCATGTGGTTCTTTTCTATTTTATGGGATTCATATGCCACACTACTCACTTTTATGCCTCTGGTTCTTCGTTAAGGAGTGTGATTAACATCTATCATTGTCAAATTTGCATTGAAATAGAAACCATTGCTTTGAAGCATCATGGATTTGAACTCCATGTTCTGGAACTGATGTGATTCTACACACACCACTCATCCTAACACGGTTTCAGGTTAAGGCCAGTTGCTGCATATCTATAACTCACAGTTTTATCCTCCCTTTTAACCTCTTTGGAGTCCTCCTTCAAACCTCTGCTCTTGTGCTTCGTCTTGTTGGTCAGCTAAGCATTCTCAGAAAACTACAGCCAGACTTAAGAAAATGCTGTTTTTCCTTCCCGTAACATCAGCAATAAATATAAAAGCAACTAGGCAATTTCAGTCAAAGTATCGCTTCTATTAAACAGAAGGATAAGGTTTAAGAAAAAGGAGGTTAGAAGTGAAAAAAATCTGTACTCATCTGTACCCCACCTTAAAATGAGATGGGGTACCCAAGGAAAAGCCTGGTTTCTTCACACTGCAAAGAAATGCAAGAAGAATTTCCACAATAGTCCTATGGATGGGATGGGATGTTTTTGCTGTTTGTTGTGCTTTCCACATGTTCATAACCTCAAATTTGGTTATAGTCAAAGAAGCAGGGTTTCCCCAAATATCAGCTCATATATTGCAACTTACACTTCAGAAGTGTTTAACTTCCAAGATGTCCTGCCTCTACTATATATTAATGAGTAAGGCTTTTTGCCCATTCTACCAGCAATCAGCAATTAAGTACACTGATACTCAGCAATCATTCCATAACCCAAACACAGGTCAATAGTAAAAATCTATGCAACAAAGTCCAAATATATGTTTAAATCTGTACATTTATATATATCATTCTGTGGATTCTAACATTAATTCTAATTTCCTATGCTTTCCCTCCAGCCAGGAGTTTCCTTTTCTCGTGTTCACAGAGAAAATTATATCAACTGCGTAATAAAATCATGATGGCATTCTTTAGGAGTGACTGAAATTGGATGCTCTAAAACCATAGATAAATTGCATTAGACCCATTGCTGTGAAATTGCTGAATCAAATACCAGCCACAGAAATGTCTCCATTTTCATAAGAGAAGGATCTGGCTAGCATTTTCTTGCCAGTCTGGAAATACTCAGCCTGAACTGAGTTTTTTCCTGGTAAATAAGATTCAGAGTGATCCCAAATTACTTTCTATAATGAGTTCATGTAAAAAAATATTAAAGTCTTTAAAACGGTTGTCTAACCCATTATCATTTTCAGTATAATCCTTCTCAATGGTGATTGAAACAAGCAGCATGAGAAAGAAAGCAAAGCCAGTGAAGACAGATGGATTGGTAGAAACAAGTCAAGGAAACAGTTTTAGCCTGTTTCCTGAGGAAATGTACTTTTATGTGCTTCTGTTCATCTGCCTGTTTGTACCTCTGAGTACTGCTACCTTGCCATTGCTTGGCAGTTTTAGAATGTGCAGAGGACATAGTGCAAAATACTTTCGTGCATCTTCTGTAAAGAGATAGTAAAATAGTGGGGAGAGAGCAATGAGTCAGAGGCCACAGACTTCATTCAACCATGATCTGTTCTCAGAGTGTCAGATGGGTGAAAAATAATATGACTATCCCAAAGAGAGGAAAAACCTTGGTCAGTGCTTATGCTTCAGAAGGCATCAGACAACTCAGCTTTGAGGCATAAATTCACAGGAGCCTTATTTTTTGCTGTTTTTTCTGGAACTACTTGTTTTTGCATTCATTTTTACATTAATTATCTTCAGGAAAGCTG
>VXBB01018818.1:108064-128064 GCA_013399915.1 Illadopsis cleaveri
GAGAACTACACTGGGAAACAGAGAACCAAATAGCTTTACTGACATAATTCAGTATCAAAGCAAACAATATAAGGGAAAATGTTCACTTCTGTCTCACCTTCTAAACAATAGATTGTGCTCTTTTATGCTTGTCCATGTTCTCAGCTTTATGAGTCCATTGTATATAAAATTGCCAAATCACCATATAGTTAAGCAATTCCAAGTTCATGTTGCAGTTTGCATTGTGGTTGGAAAAATATTTTTCAAGCATCGTTTAAACTTACAATAACTCTTCAGAAGTTGTTTTTATATTTGACTGGGGCCTTTCATCTCTTCCTAGTGCAGACAGGGACCTGACTCCATTAATCTGCAACTGATTTGTGTGATGGCAACATTTCCAGCTGCACAAGTGCTGTAACATCTACACCTAAATTAGCTCATGAGTCAACATACCTAGTTGGGTTATTACATTATTGCATCCATTATCTATAAATGAAATACAGCTGCGTTGTCTGTTGCACCATTTTAAAACATCTACTTAACGAGCCTTAGAGCTCAAAAAGATTGGGAGCATTTGGTGACAACAAATAAAAAGGAAACTTAATCTGGTCCTGTATTATCCAGCTGTATTTTTTTTTTTTTCTGGTAGAACCTAATCAAGTGTTTACCGTAAATAGGGGCAGTACTTTCAGTTTATTTGCTAAATAGGAGTAGGACACAGGAAGCATGCCTGGGTCACAGTCAAAGGCTTTCACTTGCAAAACAAGGTCACCTAGGTCTTCGTGACAGACACTTGAATTAAGAAAAGGGGTTTTTTCCAGCAGTTCAACATCAGGCTGACATTTTGATGGATCCTCCTTAATCTTTTTCACATTTTCTTTCACTAAATGGGGCAGCATCACCATAGCCTAGCTGTTTCCTCATTTCTGGGAGGAGGGGGAGGATGGGAATTATAGGAAGTGGGAAAGATGGGATTGGGGGCTGGGAAGTTGTCTCCATATTTTCAAAAGTTGAAAGAATCTCCAGAGAGCTCCCAGATTGCCTGTATACTTCTTTATGTGCAGCATGTCAGACACCTGTTTTCAATTGCATCGACAGATCAGAAGATCCTCCTCCTTGGAGTCTGCAAGCCTGGCTGTAGCATATAAAACATTCCATGCATATGGCTGTCATTTCAGTTTTCTTTGCAAATGATTTCTGTTCTGTGTGTAGGTGAGAGGCTTGTTTGAGGCCTGCTTACATCATACCTATGGAACTTGATCCCCACTGTAGGAAATGCATACAGAGGGCATTTGTTTAAACTCCTGGTCAGTGGGGGTCATTCTCATTGTAAATGGATTTTCACTCATAAACTATGTGAGATTAGTTTAAGTCCTCACTGGAGACCCCAGCTTTACAGAAATCGTGCCACATGAAAGCAAGATGACTTCTCATTTGGGCTTGTCACTGTGCAACTTCCAGATGCCAGCACATCAGCCAGCAGCTTTTTCACAGCTATCTGTCACAGCTGCAGCAAGGAGGGCTGGGGAAATTCCACATTACAGGGAGCTGTGATACACCCATTTCTGAGAAATATCTGTTTCAAAGAAAAAGTGGGATCACCAGAAGGAAATTGACCCTTCTGCTCACATGGAGGTGACCTTATTGTTCCTTGTTTTGTAAATCCTAATCTCACAGAGCTGGAGATGGTGCCATGCTGTTGAGTTAAAACCTGAGCACAATTTTGAACATCCACATTTGTGGGATTGTAGAAGCTAGTGATTGATCAAGTACGTCACTGAGATGAGTTTGGGAATGGAAGTCAGTCAGCTAAAGGAAACGGAAGGGAAAGGAGTAGGAGAAAAAGGTTGTTGAAGGATGGGTAAACAATGAGTTAAACAGGTTGTTCATTCACAAAATATCACAATAAACAATGAACTTGACCGAGGAAACAAGTTAGCCTCTTCTTCCCCAGGGAAGTACATAAGATGAAACAGTGACCCTAGAAGATGTGTGTGGCTCAGGGAGCAAAATTCTCCATTGTCCTTTTCAGCCTACCCCTTCATCCAAAGTCTTCTGCTTTGTGCTTATATGGTAAGTCAGCGACTAACCGATTTCCACACCAAATATATATTTACTAATAGAACTTGGTGATTTCTTGTGGGCTGTCTGGCTTCAGTTAATCCTTTTGACCACAGGCATTTACAGATTTTGGGTGCTGCTGTCCCCCTAAGTGTGAAACACCACAGGAGGTGTGCAAAACTAAAACATGCCAGGAGGAAGAAGTACAAGAGGATCTAGATGTCACACTCCAAAATGGTCAGAACAGAAGGCCAGCTCAGTGGCTTTCTCCAGGAGACAGGTGACCTCCCACTACCTGCCCTAAGTTTGCCCCTCACCTCACTGGGTGCTCAGACCTCTGCCAGGACCCCAGGGCTACTCAGGGTCCCAGGCCTGCACACAGTGGCCTGTGGTGCCCAGGAGGAGAAATGCACTCCATCTGTGGGGGGTTCTCATTTGCACATGGAGGAGAGGGCGAGGACTGCTCTCTGGGGTCCTCAGGGAGTTTTGGTTTATAATATCAAACCATCCTTGACGCTTACATTCCTCTGGACAAAGGCTTTCACACTTGAGACCCCCAGTGTTTTCCTTCCTATTATCATGATTACAGAGCATGTAATCCCTTTTCTCTTCTTTTTTTTCCCTTCATTTGATCTGTCACCAAGGAGCTGTTTTCTTTGCTCCCCTGGCCGTTCTGCTCCTCCCAGCACTGGCCATCTCTGGGAAACACACACAGGCACACATGGCCTTTACTGTAAGGCATCCCTCAAAGCGAGGGAAAAAAAACAAGATCAAAAAGTCACAAGTGTGGCAGATGTCAAGTGGTCCCTCAAGATCTCTACTTAACCCCTTCCTCAGGCTTTGCTGGGCAAGAAATCAATCAGCAGGAAAATCGAAGCTTTTCTAAAACTTTTCTGTGTTTTATTATAAATCAGGGGTCAGTTTATTTATCCCAATGCCTTGCCCAACTACAGGAAACATTTAATGAACTGGCTTAAAACCCTGGCTATGAACACATTTTCTATTAATTGAGGTTGTTTATGACTTTATGTAATAAAGTTTGACATTGCAAACTGTGAACACTTTTTACAGTTCTACCCCTGAAATGTCATCTAAAACCAGGTGTATGAAATGTCTGTGCAGCAGTTAAGCAATCAATGCCTGTTATCTAAATGACAGAGATGTATGGGGCATTTAAATCCTAATGATTATAAATGGAGGAGAAAATAAGCGTGGAGGAACTTTTTCATCTTTTTTCTCTAAGTACATTATGCCATGCAGATTTATCATATTCTCCACAAGCCACCTTAGGATTGTCTATGACTCCTTACAAAATGAAAAATTGCAAACTGTTTTGCAGAGGGAAAATAACTTCTCAAATTGCAGCTCTGTCTGCAGTTTGGAGAACACTGCCCAAGTTAAAACT
The DNA here is from genome assembly GCA_013399915.1 of Illadopsis cleaveri. Classification (NCBI taxonomy): domain Eukaryota; kingdom Metazoa; phylum Chordata; class Aves; order Passeriformes; family Timaliidae; genus Illadopsis; species Illadopsis cleaveri. Next base: position 111,510 of record VXBB01018818.1, read on the forward strand.
GAAAAAAAAAGTAATAAAAACCAGTAAGTCAGCCTGCAAAGGTAGAAATCTTTGAACAGTTTGTTGGAATAAGCCCTTGAAAAATTGTTTCCCTGTGAGCACAGTGGGTTTTCAAAGTCTACTGAAGACTAGAGAGGAGGAGGGAACAGTTCTACTTATGTATTTTATTCTCAGTCAGTTTTGGTTTACAGCTGCTGGTTCCAGTTCTGCAATCAGTTCTACCCTGGCAGACCTTTTCACCTAGGCAGAGATCCTGTGAGGGCTTTTCATCTTTGCACAAGACATAACTCCCCCAGTTAGATCAGATTGCAGGATCAGGGCCTGAGCATGAATACATCCAGTCCTCGCAGGAAATGCTTGACTCAGCCAAAGAAGTGTAACTCAAGAAAAAGCACTCTACTTCGTGTGGAAAAAACAACTTCACTGAATATATTAATCTCTTTCATTCTGTCACTGCAACCAGCATCTGCAAGAAAAAGTGACATTTGCTCCTTCTCTGGCGTGCCAATCCTCTTCCATGATCATCCCGGAAGAATAAAATTACAACCAAATCTTGCACAGGTACAGAGGTCTGTAATTATGTCTCTTCATGCATGATTGGTATCTTGATTTTGTATGATGCAGTTTGATCTTTATCTGCCCGATTACAAGCACAGTGAGAGCAAGAGCATGACCTTCATCTCTACCTTTCCACCCCCAGCAGACCGGGGATTTTCAGCCCTTGGTCTGGCTTATCACTGGTGATCCAGCCGCTTTCCAAGACAAAATAGTGGAAATTTGTTCAGGAGTGTCCAGGACTTGCAGCACACACACACTTTATCTTTTCACGCATCGCAGCCTTACGCCCTTGGAGGACATCAGCCACCCCAACACACACAAACACATGCACAGCTGGTCCACTGACAGGCCTACCTCCAGCAGGCCTGCATAAGGAAAACCCTCTTCCCTCAGCTTTTTCCTCATAAGTGTGATGCCTTGGGAAGGCTGACCTGAAACAGAGACTGGACAGAGCTAGAGAATAAAGTAGATATTTGTTGAAAGGCCTTTGGGATACACCTTGGGTAGGACAGGCCCCGACCAGGCCTACACCCAAGGTGGGCTAAGAATGGTCACAAAATGGACAACCGGTCACAAAGTCTTACACTTCTATATATTTTGGTTCATTTGCATATTGGGGTTTAATTGTCCAATTACACCTTCAGGTTGTGAGGTCCCATCCTTCTTGTTCCTCCCTTCAGCCCACCCATGTTTGTGCTTTTGGGCTTGAAAGTTGTCCTTGGTCTTCATCAGGAAAAGGATTTGTTTTGTCTCCCTACTCTGTGAAGAGAGCTTACCAGCACTTAATATGAGGCTCAGAATTGCACCCTAGGCAGCACAGAATCAGAAAAACATGAAAGCTAAATCTTAAGTCATCAACTGATGCCCTCCCCTAAACTCCACTTGTCAACTGGCTGAGGAAAATGAATTTCATACGTTGAGGCATATATACTGGGAGACACATTCAGACAGAGAACTGAAGGTAGAAACCAAAAACATGTTAGCTAGCAAGGATTAGATCCAGCATCATGGACCCAAAACATGAGGGGACATAGGGTGGCATGCAAAAGGGGCAGGCCGATGTCAACACACAAAATCTTGAGCTGCAGTTGGTAGCCACAGGGCAAAAGGACACACTAATCTCAAGGGTACACAGAATGGTGCATACCTCTGCAAACATTCAGCTTTCCATGAGCTCCGGGCCAGGGTTGACAATTCTGGGATACTCAAATTAGTTATAAATGTGGCTACGGATCTAAGCATGTGACTGCAGGCTCACTGGATTTTCAAACCAGTCTGAGCAGGGTGGATAGATGTCTGCCATCAAATTATCCTAGGTCTTAAGCATCTAATTCACCTTCCTGCATGTGAAAATTCAGAAGTATCTGTCTGTCTTCTGAGGTCTCTAAATATCTTTGAAAATCTGGCATTTAACATCTGGGATCTGTGGAACAATGAGCCCCATTACTGAGAACATTCAAAAACCTTTTAGTTAAGACAAACAGGGCCAAATCTTGTTTTCTGTATTTTGGTTTTTGGCTGAGGGTTTTGTTTTTTGTTTTTTTTTCTTTTCTAAAATTGTCCTAAGGACATCTGAAACATAGCTGGGATTCTCAATGCAATGCTTCATGCAGCATTATATATTGTTCACCTAGCTCCTGTTGCTAAGGAGTATTTTTCTGTGTCATTTATAGATAAAATATTGTCAAGTCAAGTCAGTGTTTCTTTATTCTTGATTTCCGAAGAGGATAAAAATATAGGGCAGGTGCAATTAATCTTTTTTTATAAAAAACTGTTTTCCTTTCTCTAAGTACTTCCACCATAGCATAAGAGGGGGGGAAAAAGAGAAATAGTTTTCTCTAATGTGACAGAATTTTTCTCTTTAATCAAAAGCATTTGATGACTGAACATTAATAACGTGTTTGTCAGTAACAGTAGTCTGGTTCAAACACCCTTCTTTGAACTAGAGTATCATATTTGGGTACATTGCAAGTCCACAGTGATTTTTACACAGCGTTTTATTTTACCTTTTCCTTGTGTCAAGAGATTCAAGTTACATGTGAACTGACAGACAGATGCAATAGATCCTCTACAGAGAATAATGGTAGGCAATGGGTTTTGTAACTTTTCAAAGTAGACTGCCATATTTCAAGTGCCTAACCTGGTGATGAATCTGCTATCATTTACCATTAAATGCTTTGGTCTCTGCTTTCAGATATGCTTTTTGTTTCAGCCGTGTCATGAAATATAAAGAATTACCAGTTTTGCTTTTATTAAAATCCATGCCAAAACTATAACAAATTCCAGGACAAGCAGGACAAAACCCAAAATAAACCTATGAAATTGTGTCATATGGCAACCTGGCTATAATGTGGAAGAGATATGATTGTCATGGAGATCTTCCACAGCCATCAAAGTCTGGAAGAATCTCTAACAGATTATGTCTGGCATTTGAATGGAAACAAATGAAAATTTAACAGTTTAAAAAGATGTAGGTATTTGTGCCAGGCTCAGATAGCGTATCAATCTTTGATCTTTGAAATAAAAGAATTATTCTTTGTTGGCAGGAGATTTTTTTTTTTTTTTTTTTAATTTTTAGAAAAATTCAAGAGGCTGGGAAATTTTGCAAATATTCAGGAGAGTTTGAGATCATTTTTGTTTGTCTAATGTCTCTGATACTGGCATATGCAATGCAGAGAAATGACAGATTGATGGTCCCCACAAATATCAAAGACTATCACCTGCTGGCCCAAATATGGCATACCCTTATGGTGTCAGATTCTACTTGTGCTTTTTATTATGGTTTACTTAAAAAGGTCAGAGTAGACTGGGAATCCCAATGAAATTCAATCTCTCCATTTAACAAGGAATCTAGTAAGATGCCTTGAATAGGATAGGAAAACTGTATTTTGAGGACTGGAGTAATCCCAAGGGCATCTTATTCGGCCACAGATGAAATAAACTGTCGTGATACTTTATTCATAGTCAAGCAATATTTTATTTCTTATTTTTAATTAAAATTTTATTTCTAAGTGTTTCTATGTACAGACATAGGGTTTGTGAGACACATCATAAAGTAATAGTAGGAATATTGTTTTATATGTAGATATAATACAACAAAATATACCTGTCCAAACTCAGGAAAGCAGAAACCTTGAACAAAAAATTCACTTCTACAAGTAGCAATTTATTTGCCCACATATCTCCTCAGTGAGGTAAATGAGGAACAAGGGAATATGATCTCATTGAAGGAAGAATGATTCCCTCATCCAGATTCCCATCAGCACACAAACCATAACCTCACATTTCAGAATATTAGATTCAATCCCACAGAACAATATGCCACACAATAGTTCTTTGTCAACTCCTCTCTACCACTATGCCAAGAAGCTGTCCCATTTAACACCATGACAAGATAATAGCCTCATATACTCTTCTCCTACCTCTGATGGAAATGTTTGCCTTCAAAAATAGTTGTATTTTTAGTGTATGCATGAAATTATCTGAAAAAAAAGTAAGAACCTAAGATAAATATCTCCCGAATTTTAAATACCACTTTTACTGCGGAAAAAAAAAATCATGGGTTTCATTTCCAATCTGCTTGCTTTCCTTCAGCTGGGACAATGTCACTTTCAAGACTGGAGAGAGGACTTCTTTTACAGATTGTCTTTGCAGGCTAGAATCAGTCCTCAGACACCGTTTATGTTTGACTCTAGTGAATGCAGTTAGTCCCCCTGCTGTCATAACCACCAAACCTGCATGCAGTTTCTTCCAAAGACAGACTATAGTCTGCTGGGAAGCAGACCCATGCCTGCTGACAAAATAAAGGCAGCACTGAGGAAAAAAAGCAGCTTTTAGGGTTACACACGAGATTTCACTTTTCAGCACACTCGGCAACAAAAAACAGAGCCATCAGAGAGGTACGTGCAATAAAAGGTAATATGTTCTTACAGCATCCATCATTTCTGACAGGAAACCTACAAAATCCACATCCCTTTTTTCTCCTCTTTTCTGCTCTCCTCCATCAGTCATTCCCTTCAACCACAGGTGAAAACCCTTGAAGTGCTCTTGAATTATTTGGTAGCATGTGATGCTAACATCATATTTTTAGGTGAAATGATTTCTGAGAAGCAGCTTCTGAAAGATCAGGCAGCCTCTCACCCTCTGTGAGAGCCCCTCAGGAAGGTATTCCTCTGCCATGTCCCCACATTAATGTCAACAAGATGATAGGAGGAGTGAGGTCAGGAGATACTTTACACTGTTCTTGGCTGACATATTTCAAAGCAATCACTGTGTCTGTGCAGACACTGACTGCAGCATCTGGGTTATCTACTGAGAAATGTAATTCAGGGAATTATAACCAGCTCCCTGATTCAGCTTCATGTTTTCCCTGAACTGGGTGAAATCTGACAACAGGTTGCAAATCCAGTCTATTGTGTATGATGGAAGCAAAGGTCTTCAGAAGCAGAAGCAGGCAGCTGCTCAATTGCCAAAATAATTTTCTGATGGGTCAGTGTAGAATACTTTAGTCAGCTGCCTTTTAAATTAGTTGAGTTTCCTCCACCTTTGCCATTCTTTTGGGTCCAGGTTCTATGTCTGCTCTTGGACAAGTCAGTCGGAAAATGATCCTTGCCATGCATTGCAGCACCATTGCATATCCTAGGCTGTCTCCTAGTGGAAAGAGTTAATCCTCTGTGGATGAACAGCAAGAACTGTTCTGAACTGAGAACTGAGCTGAGTGGTCTGGGATAGTAATCAGGTCTCTGAGAAGTCGTTGTAGCAACGTTGGCATTTAAGGCTTCAGAAAACTTTGCAAGAGAATTGTGGGCATTGGTTAAGGAACTAAAAAGTTCTAAAATGTTCTAAATCTAAAATATTCTATATCTAAAATGTTCTAACATCTCTAAAATGTAGCATAAATACCTGCCACAAGAAACCCAGTCTAGCCTGATTTTTTCAATAAAACTATCCTGTTTGGACTGCAGGAGGCTGCAGAGTAGACTTCACTAATGAGAAAAATCATCACTTTTTTTTAAATTAATACCTCAGAAATTACAGAAAACATATTTAAACATCAATTTCTTTGTCTCAGCACAGAATAATGTTTAGCATAACTTTTTTAAAAATCTTTTAAACTTGCAAGCAGAACTTAATTTCAGCCTTTAGAAATCTGATGGAATTTTCTCAGATTACCAATGAAAGTGTTGTCAGAAATGGAGTGAAGCATGTGACAAAAGCCCTTTCACTAGGTTTATGAATTTAGGTGTAGCACCTGACCATGGATTAACAATGCTGGAAAGCATCTACTTTCTAAGCAGGAAACACAGTGCCTTTCTGTTAGTGTTGGCCCTACCTTGGACCTTCATCTGGAGCTTACTGAACCAGCAGCATGGGGAAGAGCATGACTCTGTGCCTGGGTAATTTAATTAATTAATAATTTAATCTCGACCCTCCTGGGGCTGCCTACCAATTACTGCTAACTCTGCGTGGACACTGACACCTGTTCATTGGAAACTAGGGTGATGCAACCAAACCCATTTCTGCTCAGATTGTGAAGGCTGTTGGTGCTGCTGATTGGGACCTGAAAAACTTGCTTTTCTATATTTCTTTTACAATTGTTTTTGAGTTTCTTTTGGCTGGGACCATTTTCGCTCATCGTTACACCACCTTAAAATCTTACAATCAGACATGTGCATAGTAATAATAGCCAGGAATCCTAAAACACTGTTTTCAAGGTTACAAAGGACAGTGTACATGAACAAAGAAGTGGAATCTATGCCTTACAATGAGCTTGCTTTCTTTTTGTCTACACTTAGGACTGACCATGGAGTTAGAAACAGGTTTGTTATTGCTGATACATGAATTTCAAAACTGGAAACACTGAAGGAAAGAAAAATCTAAAATTTACACCATAATCATACCAGCCTCTGGACATGAAATATAATGTATTCAGCAGCTGCACGTTCTTCAGGTTGCACCAAAACAGCTGCAAAATGACTGTGTGCCTCAGTAAAAGTGAAATCCAAAAACAGTGCAGTCTGCATCTTAACCATAATGTACACAGGCCACCACACATGCTACAACAGCACCTTTCATCAGCAGCCAGCTAGAAGAATCAATTACTTCCTGGAAGAGCTCTGGACATATTTTAAACACAGAAAAAATGCTGTTTTCAAGAGGTTACTTTTCAAGACTTGTAATCAAGTGTCTGACAAAACGATAGGCCTGTACATTACCAAACTGTATAAAAATGACTGACTTCTGCAACAAGCAAATTCCACAGGACCCAGCTCTTCTTCTGGAGGAAGAAAAAGGACACAGCTGTTCTGAGGGATAGTGCTTCAGCAGACTTCTTTGCATGCAGCAAGGAACTCTAGATGAGACTAAAGTGTTTATATTACTTACACAAAACTGCTAAGCCTAAGCAAAGCAGGCACTCTCCTAATTCACAGGAGGAACACTACAGAGAAGAGTAGAAATCACAAAGGAAGTGGGTCCCTGTAACTCTGCAGAAGAAAATACATAAATAAAAGACAAAGGATGTAAACGATGGGCTAGCAGGAATCCGTGGACAAACTTGTATGAGGTAAAGTTTTGCAAATATGCAATTCTATCATTTCACATTTTTTTGGAATAGGCAGATGCTGGAGGATTCCTTGTTTGGTTCACAAGTATATCATACCTGTAGAGGGAAAAGTGCATAGTATGTGTCCCTACGTAGAAGATAAATAAGCATAACATTCTGTATAAAAGCCCTTAACTCATGATATTCAGACTTCCACAAGAATACATCAAACTGAAAACCACAGATTCTCCACGTGAACTAAAAATGGACCTGTGAGGGAAAACATGGAGGCAGATAAGTTAAGCTATAGATGCAGACAGTGGGAATAAAGAGCAGCAATGACAGGTATTGTCTGACATTGGAAAGACCTCTACCATCACAAACTGCATCCTTTTCCCAGGACAGTTATCCAGACTGCTGGCCAGTGACAATAGCTTATGCTGGGCACAGACAGAAAGCACATAACCATTCAGCAGTGCAGGAAGACATCTTTTACCTCAGAACAGTTTGTTCAGTACAGCAGAGAAGGGCTCCATCCACATTCCTTCTTTACCACCGTGCAGACATTTAAGGGCCAAAATATGCCAGAAGAAATATTAGATTGTCACAGTTTAGTAACAGTGTTCCCCACTTAGAACTTCCCCCAGTTAGCACTTCCATTGGAAAGAACACCACAAACCATTACTCTCACTGCTCCAGTGGAAGACACAAAAGGTGAAATATTTGATTATGAGTTGAGATAAGAACAATTTACTAGAAACAGCAATGAGATGAAAAACCAAACAGTAACAGCAACAATAGTAATAACAACAGTGTACTAAGGAGAAGGTGATTTGCATCACCAGCCTCAGACAATGAAGAATGGTGGATGGACCCTATGCCCAGCGCATTTGCTCACAACCAGAAACCACACACGTCTTCTTCTCCAAAGTGAGAGTCCCTCAGTTTCACCCCCTACCCCCAGCAGTGATGTGCACGGTACAGAATAACAATATAGACACACCCATGTGGCTCCAGGCTCCACCCCCTTATGGCTAATGTGGAAAAATTGACTCTGTTCTGGCTGAATCGAGGACACTGGAAGAGACAAACAAATATGTAGAGCCAAAGAATGGATGAGGGTATTGAGGCTTTCATCAGTAAATTTGCAGATGACACTAAGCTGGGAGCATGTGTTGATCTGTTGGAAGGTAGGAGGGCTCTGCAGAGAGGCCTGGAGTGGTTGGATAGATGGGCAAAGTCTAATAGGATGAAGCTGAATAAGTCCAAGTGCTGAATCCTGCATTTTGGCCACAATAACGCCCTCCAATGTTGTGGGCTGGGGATGGTGTGGTTGGACAGTGCCCAGGCAGAAAGGGACCTGGGGGTGCTGGTGACAGCAGCCGAACAGGAGCCAGCAGTGTGCNGGACATAGTTTTAAGCTGCACCAAGGGAAATATAGGTTGGATCTTAGGAAAAAGTTTTTTGTGGAAAGAGTGGTAAAGTACTGGACTTGTCTGCCTATGATGGTGGTGGAGTCATCATCACTGGATGTGTTTAAAAAAGGCCTGGATGTGGCACTCGGTGCCGTGGCTTAATTGAAGCATTAGGGCTGGGTTGGACTCAATGATCTTGGAGGTCTCTTCCAGCATAGTCATTCTGTGATTCTGTGTGAAAGAATGTAATGAAAATGAGCTGAAGTCTTCCCAGACGTAAAGCTTGGAAGTCCTTTTATGAACTAGTTTTGCAGGGCTGTCTCTGCAAGTACATGAATCACAGGACTACAATGGTGGATCACTGTGTCTTAATGTGACATTATAAATGAATTCCCTGTCCCCAGTGCTAAATTCTAACCATCAGCATGTAGGATGAAGAGATGAGTATCATTGTGAAACACACTCAGCAGAACCCCAGCTGATAAGAAAGCAAAATCTATTAGGACAGGCTGTCATGAAACCACAGGTGTGGAAAAAACACTTTGTGATGACAACCTGCTGTCACCACAAGAGTAGCACCTATTATATCACCCATACCTCTTGAGCAGAAGGTGGAAATACAGGGAAAATAAATTAACTCACAGATAAATGAGGTGAGGGAGTGGTGAGTGTGCAGTAAGAAATATGTCTTTGGAATATTTTGCATTATTTGACTGATAACATCAGGTGTAAGGAGCACAGATAAAATGCTAATGAAGTTAGAAGGCCATGGATATTGTAGTAAATTTTGCTATGTCAAATAAATGTGGCAAAAGGCTGTTATGATGGACAGCTTCCTGAAAGAGGAGGCAGAAGATAATACATGTGGTAACATGTAAACTCTCTTTAGAGGAAAAGCTTAACAAAATAGACTATATGGGAAACAGACTAAAGACTGAATGTTGCATTTTCTTGGCTTCTTCTCTCTCTTTATTATGCGTCGCAGAAAATGGAGAATGCTGTTCCCACTGAGAGCAACCAATCTCCTGAGATCTCTTCAGGCACTTGGTGGAACAGTTGCAGCACAGATTGCTTGTGTTGAGGTTAAAAGTTAAACAAAATTCTGACTTTAAACAGGTATCGGAAAATATGCTTGGGCAAAACAGAGTCCTCGGGGCTAACCGATGAGTCAAATGATTAAGGTTCTGCTTGGAACAGTTCATAAAACAATCGCCAGTTTGTGTCTGACAAGCTTCCTTTGTCACCTGTGGGTTTTGTTAGTTACCTTCTACCCTTCCAAGAACAAACCTGCACTTTCTGCTTGTCATCATTAAGTGAAATGAAAAGCTTTTGTTAACCACTTTGAGTTGTTTGACTGTGATAAAATAGTTTTGATTAGAGACTGTTTTATGTTACTTTCCAGAGTTTATTTTTCCTTTTAAAGGTAATATGAGACCATAGGTTAGATTTAAAGTTTTCTTAAGTAGTCTGTCCAGAGGTAATAGATACTTTGGTGAAGAAAAGGCTATCTGTCTTCACTTGCATTATGCTTGCTGTTTGTCTTCTTCATAACATGAAATGCATTTTTATCTGCTGTTTCCAATACCATCAGCAGTCACAACTTGCCACTGACCTCTTTAAGGTAAGTACATGCTCTTAATGTGATCTTTGTAATTCCCTATGAAACAATAGGACTGAACTACCTCCTGGTTCTGCTTGAGGCAGGGGATTTATAACACCCCCAGGCTGCAAACACACATGTTCATAAGCTTGACATGGAAATGGAGAAACCAGGAGTGAAAGGCCTGTAATGAGAACTGCACCCATCCCAAGCAGTATCATTCGGATCCAACCTGTACAAGGGAAAGATGGACAAAACAGAAGAGATTCAAGACACAACTGAAGGTTTGTATAGGATATTTTTAAAGCTAAACTGTTTCCATTTTGGGAAGCTTGGTGTTTTTAAAGAGTGATTAACCAGCAGTACTGAAAACTATTGCTGGTCAGGCATATCAAAGGAGAGGAGGAAACTGCAGATGAACAGGTTAAAAGAAATATTCAAACAGCTACCTCAAAAGTTTCAAGACATTTTAACATTTACATCCCAGAGCAGGTACTTCTTTCTCAAGGACTATGTTTAAGAGAAGTTGGAAAACATGGGACTTGAGACATATGGATTCCTTTAGCATACATACAGGAAGAAAACAAAAGAAGACTCACAGCAGAGACTGAAAAAGCAAGAGTCAATTCCAATCTCTATCAATGAACTAGTTAAGCATTGTTACAGATCTCTGTGAAAACGCTCCTTGGCCTTCAATATCTTCTGTCCAATGGGCAAGAAAGCGATTGTTAAGGTATGCTCTAGGGGTTGTACTAATGAAAAACCTAATGCTTCCTTTTCCTCTCCTGGCTGAAGACACTCTTTCCAGATTTTGAAGGTACTGCATGGACAGAGGTACTAAGTCAATAAATTCAGCTGCTGCTTTTCTGCTTCATACACCAGTGGAAAAGGGAAGAACCAAACATTTTATATTAGCATGCATCTGTTTTTAAACAGATAACCAATACCAACAACTAATAATCAATGTATATTTCATCTCTCCCACGAATTCTTACATAATTTTCAAACCCGCTAATTCATAGTTTATCTTTTCTAAATACAAAATCTCAGTATGGTAGAAGCCAGAGATAACTGTGCATTGAAATTTTCCACAGTTGAAACAAATAAATAATTCAACACATTAAAAAATTATTCTAAGAAAAGTCCATTACTATTTTTAATGTGGAATTGTTTGTTTGTTTGTTTGTTTGTTTTTATTCTTGAAACCCTACATCAGAAAGCAAGTAGGGCCAATATATAGAAACATGGAATAATATAGATTGGATGGGACCCTGGATGCTTGTGGTCTGATTCTCTACTAGAAGCAAGGCCAGTTTTGAAGTGAAGTCAGACTGCTTGACCCTACCAAGCTTGTTGTATCTCCAGTAAGTGAGATTTCATCATCTCTCTGGGCAATATATGGACAGAAAAAGCCTGGTCCTTCTTGACAAAAAACACAGCTGAAGGCACAGATAATGCACAGTGTCTGACATCTTAGGTGTTACTCATACAGAACTGTAAACAAGTAATTCTTAGGTCATATTAGAAAGTTTACATTAACTTTTCTGGGATACCTCCCCTCTAAGGTGGTCCTTTTCACTCTTCCTAGGCAGTCTTACAGCCTAAAAGTCTTGGACCAGATTTCACCAAATAATCAGATTGACCTAAGCTCATCTCATTTTATCTCCTTTTTTTCAAGATCAGCCACAAATACTGCCTCTCATTCTTCACTGTTTCCAAGTTTGGGAGGTTGGTTGGGGTTATTTTCACTGCACAAGTTAGCTACAGCTATTTAGTTATTGGTTATTTTTCACTGCACAGGTTAGCTACACTGTCAGACTCTTCATTTTCATCACTGATACGATACTTTTTAAAACAACCAAAATCATACCATGGTCTTGGCAACACAGATATTACTACTTCAGAGAGGTGAAACAGGGCTGTCACTTCTGTAGACTCACTATATTTAAATCAAAGAACATTCTGCACAGCTTGTCCAAAATTCACTACCATCGAAGCCTCTCTGTTTCAATTGCTTAAGGCCATGCTTTTCTTTAATACATGTGTTACTGATAACGATGTCAGACCAGTAGCCCTGGGCAATACAGCCTTCTGCTTTCCTTTGGAACTATTATTCTGCAACTAGCAAGGATACCAAAGCAATGTGCCAGCTTGGAGAGTGACTGACGTCAAGAGAAGCAACTTCTGTGTTCAGCCTGCATCAGATCTGTCAGTTACTGCGTAGTGACCAGGAAGAATTTGTTGTAAAAATAACATTTGTGTACTATAAACTGAGGAGGTAAAAAAGAACTTAAGTTCAACTGCAAACACACTTCCTCATGTGTTATCTTAAATTAAATACCATAGAAGTTCTGGAAACACACAAGCAATTAACTTTGTGTTCCCATAAACTCTACAGACACAATGTGAGGGATTGTGGCCAAGGCTGAGTGGGTATTTTTAGTTGAAATCTAAACCCACTTAAACCAGTTGCATTCAAATTAGCCACTCCACCATGTATTTTCTGGTTCAAGGCTTCACTGCAGCAATGTGATAAGGGAGAGGTTTCCACCTGCTTTTTCTCCAGCCACTCCCTCACCACAGCTGTCACTGTCACCATGTGTTTTTTACTTCCACACAGCCGTGCTCACCATGGCAGAGGAGCCAAGAAAGAAGAACCCTTGGGCTAGGGACTCCTGCCCAAGTTTCCTGGAGCATAGCTGGCAGCATGAATGGAGGGAGAGATGATCCCTGTGGGGATCATGGGAGGGAGCAAAAATGCAAGGAAAACTCTGCACATCAGCAAAGTTGATGTGGCTCTCCCCCAGGGCCAGATAGGCTGGGGAAGCATCAAAGCATTGCATGCCTGATGTTTTTCTGGTGGTTGAAAAATGAAAGCAAAGGTTGAGAAAAGGATTTGTGGGTAGTAGCATGCTGAAGGAAAACTGTGACTGAGGCAGAAGAGAAAGAGGGGAGGATGAAATGGTGTTCTCAGAAGGAGAAAGGGATGCTGACAGACTCAAAAGAGGGAGAAGGACATAAAGGTGAACAGAAGGAGTGGGAAGCAAAAAAAAAAAAGGTATTATGCAGACTACCACGTAGTCACATTCACCTGGCTGACATGGTAAAGCCCTCTCGTGTAGAATCCACAAGAAAGGGGAGAGTGAATGAGAAGAGGCAGCAGAAAACTTCCTTTACACAATCCTCCTCACACCTCTCCTCACTTATATAAGCATGTTCAAATATGCCTCAAGTACACAGCCATCTGTAGCATTTGTCTCTTTCCACACCCCATGTCCCATCCCAGCACAACCCAGTGACATGACTGCTGTCAGGCCACTCACATGTACCAAAGCTCCCGGGCACTGCCTCCTGTTTTGGTCTGTTTTAATCACTATTGAGTGTTGAGCAAGCAGCCTCTGAGAGGGCTCCCATGCATTTTTTGCATGTACCCAATGCACCAATAACTGCTAAGCCAGAAGCCCCAACAAGGCTGTGCCTTGGCATCCTCTACATCAGACAGAGACCTGAAGCCAGAGATCTTCCCAAGACCCAAGTTTGCAAGAAACTTCTGAATCTCTGGGGGTTTAAAGGGTCAAAAGCAGGCAAGCAACCTAAAGGCCAGCTAGCCAGGGATGTTAATGCTTGCCTTTGGCTCAACCTCAGCTTTGAAAGTTGCAGATACCACTAAAGGCTAAGTAGTGGTGTCTGTGACTATCACAGATTGTAGTGGTACCACACTCTCAGTGACATGCCAAATGCTATTTAATCTCAAAGGATTAATACCACTACATTTGCTAAGTAATCCTAATCCTAATGAGACCTTGATACTTTAGTGACTTGTTTCTTAGCATCATCCCAGAAAATTAAGAGACCAAAGGTCTGGAGTAATCCCCAGAACATGTGAGTAAATATGCTTGTGTCTACATACCTCTGCAGTGCTTGAGACCTGCTTTGGTCTTCTTTCACCCCTTTCCACTTTAAAGGACTGTCCTTCTAGATATGATTGACTTTTAAGCTATTTCCCACATGCTGGTTCTGTGGTCTTCCGTTGTTATTTTTCTTCTTGTTCTCCCTAGGTGCCATAAGATCACATTTCATTATTTTATTTTGTCGTGATATGCCAATGACTGACGCCTCTAATCCTGCATTCACTCCTCTGTTCAGGACTTTAGGCACTGCAAAGGTGGGGCACTGTAAAAATCCCACTATTACTTATGGGCACTGTGCTGTTCTAAACAAAACTTGAAAAATGATACTCAGCAGACCTTGATTTTATTCCAACACATCATTAACTATAACTGTGAAATAGTCAGATGCATTAAAAATGTGATGTAGCAAAGAAGTTTACTAACAAGAGAAAAACTGACATGAGTCATAACTTCAGCTGAGACTTGAGTGAGCTAACTGGCAAAACATTCTGATTTATTTTGCACAGGGAACATACGATCACTGCATATTTACAGCAATGACTGGAGGTAAGTACATTCTGTAAAGTGCTACTGAAATGTATTTCCTTCATTTCCTTGGCATCAAAAGGAAGCAATGAATGCCTTAAACCACAGAAAATATTTATAATACGAAAGATAAATGGAGGTTACAATAATTTACTGCAGCACTCAGAGTGGCCCATATTTTACTAGGTTCAGCTGCAGTTTATGAGAAATTATTTTGGTGGTTTTTCTCCTGGGGTGTGCAGCAGGGCACTGCCAACTGGGCCCTACAGTGGTTGCCTCACAATGATGACAATCTGATATTACACCTCTGACAGGGATTACTTAAGGAAGAAAAGCATAATGGTGGGCTGCTGAATGGTTTTCCTACAGCAATTCTCAACAATATTTTTCTTTCTGGATGAGACTCTGAACAACCTGGTCAAGTGAAAGATGTTCTTGCCCAGGGTGGGCAGAGGGGGTGGATCTCTTTAAGATCCTTTCCAATCCAAGCCATTTTATGGCTCTAATATTATCACAAGAGAGTAAGTCTTGCCTCATTAAGTCATATACACACATCAAGGAACA
This sequence comes from Illadopsis cleaveri, assembly GCA_013399915.1. Classification (NCBI taxonomy): domain Eukaryota; kingdom Metazoa; phylum Chordata; class Aves; order Passeriformes; family Timaliidae; genus Illadopsis; species Illadopsis cleaveri. The sequence goes on from VXBB01018818.1 coordinate 126,627, forward strand.
AGAGATGAGAGGGAAGACAGTGCATCAGGTGCATACAAATTGCCACTCAGATCTGAAAATGTAATAACTTTAGTCACGTTCCTTTCTATGCTGTGTAAACACTCCAGCAAAACAACTTCCAGGACATTGGGTTACAATCAACACATGTCAGGTACATGCTTGAAAGTACTGTTATGAAACAAACCTGGATTCCCTGCAGCAGATAAAGTCAGCCTCATGCAGACAGTGCAAGAAAACATAGATTTCACTGTGTCAGACGTTGCCCAGGCTTTCAACGGCGGTGGAGGGCACTCACATACAAAACTGAACCTTGAAATCACTGATTTTCTATTGGCCTTCTTTCCAAACCCCACATAAAACAAAACAGAAACAGAACAAAAAAATACAAACAAAAAAACTCCCACAAGAACAAATCGGGGCACCGCCCACAAATTAGAAGAGATTAAGATAGATTTCAGAAGAAAAATTAAATTTTTTTCTGTTAACTGATGTAGTTAAAATTAACCTCAGGTTAAATGTGTTCCCTCTTTTTGTGTCTATCTGAGAAAGAGCTATTGCATCATTTAGGATGGGGGGTTTTTCCACATTTTCTGCTGGAAAAGCTGTCCTTAATTTACACATATCTTTATTATGAGCAGCCAGCAAAAAGTCCTTGTGATACACCTGTGTGCTGAAGGTGACAGAAGAAATGTAGGAATGACTCAGAAAAATGCTGTAAGATATCAGAAGAACTCTAAAGCAAAAACTTAATTTTCTGAGTGAAAATTGAACCATATGCTGCAATATCCAGCCGACAATTTGGAATAATATATCCAGGTAACTTCACTGACACATAGGCAATTGTTGGCAGCAAAATGCAGGTGAAGCATTGTAGAAGATGAAGCTGGGTTGCAATTTTGGGGCACTCTGGTGCATCCTTCCTGAGCTGGGTGTGCTCAGCACTGCACACTGGGCCAAGCTTGGGCAAGCCCGGGTCAGACAAGCTCATCCTTGTTTTATTTTATTTTTGTTTGTTAGGGTTGGGATTAAATGTATGAGATGGTATTTATTGTTCAGATTTAAATGTTTATTAATTTTTATTTATATTATACTTTTAGGTGTGTTTTGTTTGGATTTAGATGTTTATTAATTTTTATTTATATGACAGTTTACTAACTGTGAGTTTTATTGTACTTAGAGTTAAATTAAAGAAGCAGTTTTGTTTTGTATTGCTTTGTTTTGTTTTGACAAGGCTTTTTAAAGATAAAGTGTTTAATTAAGAAATGATACTTAAATTATTTTTATTTTTAACCTAATAACTGACTATTTGTGGTTTTTAATGTGGAGTTTTTTATTTAATTACAAAATATAACTTAGCTTTATGAGGAAGAAGGTGAGAAAGAAGGATTATCTTTTGCTTTGTAACTTCTATTATGTTATATATATTATTATATTTTAA
>VXBB01018834.1:0-11045 GCA_013399915.1 Illadopsis cleaveri
AATGGCTTTAAACTGAATGAGGGAAGGTTTAGACTTGATACTAGGAAGGAATTCTTCCCTGGCACAAGTTTCTCAGAGCAGCTGTGGCTGCCCCTGGATCCCTGGCAGTGCCCAAGGCCAGGTTGGACACTGGGGCTTGGAGCAGCCTGGGACACTGGGAGGTGTCCCTGCCATGGCAGGGTTGCAATATATTTGCTTTAAGGTTCCAACCCAAACCATTCCATGATTCCATGTGGAATAGGAGAGGTTCTCCCATTACCTCAGCCATGTATCAGCAACTTGTCTATTATTTCTCAGAAAATGCTTTGCACATCCAATGTACCCGAATTTCTTATGAAACTCTGTCATTTGGCTGATAATCAAATATTTTCTCTCGCTGTTGCTCAGTATTTTCTCTTTATCTGTCAGTATTCAATAAAAAGAACTTTAAAAACAACAACAACAAAAATATCTTTAAAAGTATTCAATAAAAGAAGTTTTAGCACTCACCCCTCCTGAAATACAGGATATTTTTCAAAGTCTGGTGTGATCTCTACAACAATATTTTTATATATCCTGTTTTATTTATTTCTTTTTGAGAATGGGTCAATGATTTTAAAGATGCTCTGTTCTGGCACCTCTCATGAAATACAAATGTTCTGGCTCCAGAACAACCCCATTTTTTTGTGGTCCCACTCCTTCATTCGATCGATTTCATAAAATTTCTTCCATTGAAATTGCAATTTCAAGGTCGTGACTATTTGTATTTTAAAGTCACCCTCCCTTGTGGCCTCCCATTATCAACAACAGCAAATTTCTCACAAGATGAGGCCAGATATTAAAGGTCACCTGAATCTCAAATGAATGATCTTTAATGCTTGACTTATTCTCACTGCATGTGATTTTTTTTTTTTTCTTCTATGGATATTCTGGATGAATATTTTCCTCTTTGTTTGAGGTTTTTTTCACCAAAATATCACCTCAGCTTAACTGCTGGAAATTCTCACTTTAGACTTCCATTCCCTGCTTAGAAGATATTTCCCAACATTTTTTTTCCCTGCTCTTTACTCTCCATTCTTGAATCCTTTTGCAGCTACTGTCATTTTGTAAAGCAATTTTTTAATTCATCCATTTGGCCTGGAGATCTTCCTCATGAAAACTTTCCCCTTTTTGGTAGGAAAGCTTTTCTACCTTTTATTACACAATTTGAACCCACCCTCCATCCTGAAGTTCCAGAGATCTCCAGCTGAAGTTCCTTGACTGAATATTCTCCCATTGGTCACTTTGAATTACTGATCTTTTGAGCAGCCAAGATCTCCATTTTTTTCCTGAGCGTTTCTCTCCTGTATTTCCATTTTCCTTCTTTTTTATGGAACAAGGAGCACATGGAATTATTCCCCCATCTCAATGCACTCACTGATGCGTTTCTCTTCCTACGAGGTGTGAAAATTCTTTTTTTTTTTTTTTCCTGAAAATCAGCTACAGGCATCTTGGTTTTCATCCTGGTTTTCACTCTATTTTAACTCTGTATGGTTTTAACTCTAGAAATTTAATTAAGAATTTAATTTTTTCATCTAATTTTCACAGAGTTCTCATCCCACCTCAGCTTGCCCAGGGTCAATTAGTGCAGGGCACTTTTCAACCTTCTGGTTTTAACTTTATATCTAACACAGTCAAGGTTTTAGTTTAAAACACTGGAGCAAAAGCCCCCAAAAGATGGAAATATTGGTGTAATGCAAATAAAATGTGATTTACAGCTCCCAGGTATCCCTTGCATGTGCAAGTCAGGAACATGGATTGCCCAGTGTGTGATTTTTAAGGACACATTAAAAGGGAGAGAAGGGGAGCTTGGAATTGCATTTTTTTTGTTGTTGTTTATTTCTGGAAATATTTACATGTGCTCACATACACAGGCAATGAGTGCTTTTGTGTCTATATTGCAATAATTTATTTATTCATGGTGCAAAACACCCAGAGAGGCAGGTTTACAGCATCACCCCCTTTCCCAACAAAGGGGAAAAAAAATCCCTGATTTCAAAACAAACCCATCCCAACGAGGTGGTTTGATTTCAGTTACAGAGCCAGCAGAAAAACAGGGAGGGGGGGAAAAAAAATCCCAATTTTGGAGCACACAGCCTGAGGCAAATTGATACATTCATCCCCAGGGCAGACTTTTTGGACACTGATTACTGGGCTCTCCTAACAGTGTTTGCAGGACAGCTTATCTGCCAGCTTATCTATTCTCCTCTTAGAAGAGACACTGTTCAAAGAGCCTGAAAACACAGCTGCCTCTTTCCAGGCTTTCCCTCTCCCTGAAAAGCAGCAGAATCCCTGGATGGCTCCCCCTCCGGCAATAGAATCCCCAAATTAATCTTCATGGAAAGTGGGCAGCCTTGTTTGGAGGCAGCAGAAAAGGAAAGCACTTGGAGGGGAAATCTGCTTAAAGACCAAAGGGAAAACTTGGAGGGAATCCCTGTGAAAACGCCGGGCTGGGGAAGTTTCCTGGGCCTTTGGAACAAAAGGAATGAGAGCTCGGGATAAAAGGTTGGAATGGGAGAGTTTTCACCGTGGAGAGGCAGTGCAATGCCAAAAGTCTGATAAAACTGGGATTTTAATGTGTTGTTAGAGCACCTCTGCCTGGCACTGGCAAAAAAAATTCCCCTTTTCTTCACCTTTTCCTTCTGAGCAGGAGCCGTGAATCAAATCCATCAAATCCGTCAAATCCGTCAAATCCACCAAACTCATCAAATCCACATCTGCCAAGTCCTCTCAAAAAAAGAGAAATAAGTGTATCCTGACATCTATAGGCAATATTTCAATAAATTCCAGTTTTTTCATTATTATTTTGGTCGGCTGGGCAAGCACAATGCTGGAAAATGTGGCACAAAGACAACTTTTCCAAGGATTTTCACTCTTGGTGCAGTTTCACTTTCCAGTTTGGGCAGGAGAGAAGGCTTGATGGATATTCAGGATGTTTTCCAGAGGGAAGCACAGCTCTCATCCCTCTCACCCTGGCTGCTGCCATCCTGGAATCCCAGATAAGGAGCAGCAACAACTGGAATGGGATGAGGCCAAGGTAGGAGGAGAAGAAAAATCAAAGTAGCAAAACAGAGGTGAGAAAAGGGATGTTGCAAAAAGGGACACAGCATCTTTTTATGAACACGTAACCCAGAGGTGATGTTTGGTGAAGATCAGCAGCTTTTGGCTTCCATTTTTAGGAATTTTCATGGGAAGTAAAAAACCCACCTTTGCTTTGTGCCAGTCGTGGTGCTTTGCACTCTCACCTTTGCTCAAATTTATGAGAGGGAAGTGAATTTTCTTTTTGTTATTTTTAGAGGTCTGCTGAGGATTTTTGGTACCTGAAGATCCAAAAAAGGAGGTGATGTACCCATGACTTTGTGACAAATCTGCTGCGCCAGGGCTGTGCCTCCTCCTGCTCTTTTGAAAGTGACTCCTTTGCATATCTGCAATTAAATGTCCTGTCTGCATTTCTGGGAAGCGAAGAGTGGCTTAAACATTCTTGTTTTCCATCAAAACACGTTCATGTTTGCTCCCAAAATGTGAGGTTTCCATATGCAAAACTCTGCACCTGAAAGAGTGATATTTACCTTTTTTTTTTTTTTCCTATGCTGGTTTTCATTTCAAAACCAGGTCTCTGGTGAGAAGAAAAACAGCAGCACTCGTGATATGAGTGGGGAAAAGTTTCCCTGGGGGTTTCCAGGCCCCAGTTTTGCACCTCAGCTGTCCTGAGGCAGCAGAAATTGTTCAATTTTGTTTCTTCTTGAATTATCTGTGAGATCTTGTCTTGGTTTGGAAAGACAGGTGTGTGCTAAGGAAGGCAGGAGCCTCCCTTCGAATGGAGAATGTAAACTCTCTTCCTCTGAATTCTTATAATTTTGAAATTAAGGGGCTCTCAGGCAAAGATATGGGAATAGGAAGAACGACTCTTCACTAGGAAAATTAAAATAAAAATGCAGTAGTACAAAAAAACCAACCAAACAAACAAAAAGAAAACCCTGACAGAGTCAGAACACAACCTGACCCCCTGTTGCTCAGGGTGTTGGTGTCAGTCCAGTCAAGTCCTCCTGCAGTGACAGATGTGGTTCTGTTGGAGCAGAGATGATCCTGTAGGAGGGTGAAGTTTTCCTCTGAAGCTCCAGTGGTGTGAGATGGGTCTGGTCTCCCTCTGGGAATCCAGTGCAAACAGGCTGTGCTGCTGTTCTGAATCCCAGGTTTGATCCAGGCAGGAATGCTGGGCTCCTCCCCCTGGGTGGAGCATCTCCCCATGGGATGATGGAATTGTCTCAGCCCTGCAGTGAGCCTGGATGGCCCATGAACAGCAGATATCCCCTGCAGGGAGGATGGGTCCTGGAAGGGATAAAGAACACTGCCCCACCTGGTTTAACAGCTGCCCCATCAACAGAAAATCCCCCCCCAGAGTTCTGAGGAGTGGCACATGGAAGAGATAAACACTGCCCCAGCTGGTTTTAACAGCTGGTTATAGAATACAAACTTTTGATTACATCTTGCATTGCAGCCCAAGAAAGACAGATCTGCAGCCCAACCTTGTCCTGTGAACAACTCAGGAGCTGCCACAACCCCATCCCAGGGAATTTGCTTTTATGGAGGATGGACTCCTGTGTGAACTCCTGACATTGACCCCCAGCATTAGTGAGGGGGCAACTCCATTTTACAGCTCACAACTCCCAAGTGCAGGTCCTGAGTGTTCCCAGAGTCCAGAGGGTTCGGCTGCAAGCAGAGCAAATTCCCACTTCCACATAAAATCCATTCCCCAAGCTCAATCCAGCAAAAAGCATCAGACAGGGATCTCTGCCTTTGGAAACGAGACCACCCAGGGGCTCCTCTGAAATGGTTCTGAGAGAATGTGGCTGGAGTGGCTTAGTACAGGGTCAAGGGTTCTGGCTTTTTTAATTTACCTTTTTTTTCTTTTTCTTGCATCTCTTCTTCTTTCCTCCCATTTCCTCATTATGGGGGGAAAAAAAACCCTCTTTGACTTTAAACTGCAATCCCACCCAATATTCTTCTTTGCACAAGGCAAAAAAGGAAAATATTTTAATGGCTCTGTGTGGTTGGATTCACTTAGGGAACGAAAATGCTTCTGAGGAGCAGTTTTATGCACAGCTGTGATTTTTTTTATTATTATTATTTAAGTATATGTTATTTTAAAATGTGCCATCTTTTTGTTTCTGGTGCAACATTTTTGGCTGGGGATGATTTTCCTCACTGGACTCCATAGAAATCTTTCTTATGACTAAAGGCAACTTGGCTGAATATAAATTTTCAGGCATGGGGGATTAGCTGTGCCTTTAGATGTAAGGAATGATCACAGGTAAGGAGTAAAAGAAATATTTTTGCAAGCAAGCTCTCTTCTGGAAAGATTTAAAAAACCCCAATTAAGATGAAAATGAACTATTAACTCATGTTCTGCTTCAAAAGATGAAAGAGATGGATAATTTTTCCTGCATGGAAATTCATTGAATGGGAAATTATCAAGTGCAGGGAGTCCAGACAAATTACGGAATTCAGCCTTCTTAACTCCCATTTCCTACAGAACAGGAGAAGCAGCCCGTGGGACTGCAGGAAGATGAATAAATGGCAGAATGAAAGAAGAAAGGGAATAATTGTATTATTTGGGCTGCAATACATCCCTCAGCTGCTTGGTCTCAGAGCTGTTTTTCACAAGAAACGTTCTAAGAGACTTTTGCCACACTCAGTTCCTCAGGTGACAGCTCCCTCTGCATGGGCTGCAGGGCTTGGATTTGTCCTTCCACCCTCCTGGAGCACAGGAATTCCCAGGGAATTCCATCAGAAACCCCTCAGAGATTCTTTCCAGGGTGTGCTCTACAAGGAGGCCCTTCCACAACCCTTCTTTCCTCCTTATTTCCCTTGGAAAATTAAAATATCCATGGCTTCCCCATGGAGGCTATGGGGAGTTGTGCTGATCCTGTTGGTATTTTCTGCTGGAAAAATCCTATTTTGTGCTGTTCCTGGACCATGTGGAGTGGCCAGGTCCTTCTTTGACCTCACTTGGGAACCAGAACACATCCTGGAAAAATGAAGCAGAGATATCTGCACCCACAGGGAAGGAGGAAGGTGTTTCTCCATGGGGTTTGCTGCCCTCTCACAGACACTCTGATCTTTGTCCTCACCAAATTTCTGCTCTCTCACCAGGAGAAAGAAGAGTCTGCTCCTTGTGACAGGGACAGGACCTGACAGAATGACTGGAGCTGTGCCAGGAGGGATTCAGGTTGGATTTCAGGGCAAGGTCCTTCCCCCAGAGGGTTCTGGCACTGCCCAGGCTCCCCAGGGAATGGGCACGGCCCTGAGGCTGCCACAGCTCCAGGAACATTTAGAAAATTCTCCCAGGGATGCCCAGGCTGGGATTGTTGGGGGGTTTGGGCAAGGCCGGGGATGGGACTGGATGATCCCTGTGGCTCCCTTCTCACTCAGGATATTCCATAATTCCATGAGTAAATAGAAACTTCCCAAGAATTACTAAAAGTCACATGAATTTTACTCATTTCCCCCTCCCAAAAGCCTGTCTTTAAATTAAAAGTTTTAACAGCTTCTTTAAAAACAGCTTTAAATACCATTAAATATTTTTTTTTTTTTTTTACAAATACATCTCTCTAGATTCTTGTGTTGCAGTTACACCACTTTGCCTTCATTTTTGCAGACTTCACCTGCTTTTATTCCAGCTAAATATACCTGGTGGAGCACTTGGCACCTGCTACTTTTGTGTTTCCAAATATCATCTCCCTCCTCTCCCTCTCCCATCACGTCTTTGTCTCCATCACCTGTCCCAAAACTTTGGGGACAGGAGCCCGTTGTCCCAGCCTATCTGTCACTGCCCTCTCACATGATATAAACTGTGATCTACAATCCAAAATTGTGTTTTCCCACACATCCCCCTCACACATCCTCCCTCACACATCCTCCAGGCTGGGATGTACAGCTCTTGCCTTTCAGGGAGAAGGAACCTCTGAGCTCAGAGGTGCTGATCCTGAAACTGAGTTCTCACTGCTCACCAGGGTCAGAATCCGTCCTGTTTGGTCCTGGCATGGACAACTCCAACTCCCAGATTTCCCTCAGAACGAGAATTATTTAATCCCTTCATTAATCACTTAGACCAAGGGATTGAGGGCACCCTCAGCACATTTGCAGGTAGCACCAAGCTGAGGGTGCAGTGACACCCTTGGAGGACAGGGTGACATCCAGAGGACAGGGTGATATCCAGGGAGACCTGGACAAGCTCCAGAAGTGGATCCATGGGAATCTCACGAGGTTTCACAAGGCCAACTGCCAGAGCTGCCTCTGGGATGGGGCAACCTCTGGGATCAATCCAGGCTGGGATGAGCAGATAGAGCAGCCCTGGGAGAAGGATTTGAGGGATGAGAGCTGGACCTGTCCCATCCCAGCCCATCCCATGCCCTGGGCTGAGCCCCCTTAGCGTGGGGATCAGGAAAGGGATTGGGATTGTGCCCCTGTGCCCCCTCAGGTGAGGCCCCACCTGCAGAGCTGCCCCAGCCCTGGGGCCCAGCACAGGGAGGACGTGGAGCTGCTGGAGAGAGTCCAGAGGAGGCTCCAGGATGAGCAGAGGGATGGAGCAGCTCTGCTGGGAGNGGTGTTTCTCTGGAGCACAGATGGGAACTCTCTGCTCTGAGTCTCCTTTTGAACATCCAGCACCTCCTCATACCTCTCATCTCTCTCTTATAATCTTGCAATCAGATTTAACTTCACATCCACTTCACCATTTGGAAACTCTAATTTCCATGGACAGTTTCTATTAAAAACTCCATTCCTGAATGTGTTCCAAAGTTTCTGTATGAAGCAACAAAACAATTTTTTCTCCCAGGAATTGTCTCCCCAGCAATAGTTGATTCAAACCTGGAGATACCTTTTATAATATTGGTTGATTAAAACCTGCTGGTTTCCTTTGCCTCTGTCTTTTTTTTTTCCCTACAGTTCCTGGATAAGATCCCACCTTTCCCCCTTTTTTTTTTCTCTGTACCTGCAAACCACGCCAGATTCCCACTGGAAAAATCCTGCACATCATCTGTAGACGAAAAATTATGATTTCAGATTTTAATTAAGAAATTACTTCCAGTAAATGGTTGGGTTGGTTTTTTTTTCAGTGAATTCAAATTTCACCAAGTTATTTGCATGACTATTTAAAGAAATTTCATAAAAAATAAAATGAGAATGTGATGGTTTAAGCCCCGGCTGAGCAATGTCCTCAAACTCATCCATTAACACGTGTTTGAGTGTGGAATAAATCTCTGTGGTATTTAATGCTTGGAGAATGTTCAAGCATTTTTGTGATTTCAAACCTTAGTCCTCCTCAGGAGGAGGAAGAAAATAAGATAAAAATACTTTAATTTTCTTTAAAAGAATGTAAAAGAGGGTTGATGGTTATAATATGGACAATGTTTTGGGGTGGGGAGGTGCCAACAAGGAATTTGCCTCATTGTTATTCAGCAGGATTTAAATCTCCCCCTCCTGCAGGAGCAGGCAAAAATTTTGGATATCCAACAGCTGCCAACACATTTTCACCTCCTGTTTTCTTCTCCAGCTCTGATGATAAAAAAGGAGAGCAAGATTCTGCAAATGAAACAAAAATCTCTGGTTTTAATGTGAACTTCAGGCAACCTTAGCAGCATCTCTGTGAAGAAGTTCTCTGTCAGCTCAGCCTTTGGACAAATCCATGATGAAAGTTCGATGAGAGACGTAAAGAAAACACTGGAAAATCTCAGTGCTGGCCGAGGAGGGTGGAGAATTGTTTTCCCAAGACAAAAGCCACATTGAACAAAGTAAGAGTGTGGCATAACTCTGCTTCTCTTTTGGCCTTTACCTGAGCCCTGGAAGAACTCAGGCATAACCTGGATAAGCCTCTAAATATGACTCAGTTCATTCACACAAACTGCCAAGAAATCTGTGTTTATTTAAAGAAAACTCTCCAACAATAGAGACGATCTCTCTACCTGCTGCAGCAGGCAAGCCTGGCTGTCAGGTAATGCCAGCCTGGAGAAAGTTTTACTTTAAATGCAGGATTTCCCCTCTTGCTGGTGTTTGAACAGATGGGTTTGTGGCAACAATTCCGTGCCTCTTTTTTAGTATTAGTATTTGATTTTAATGCTGAACTTGTTTGAATCACAAGCTAGTAAAAGCAGCAGAGTATTAGGATTGGAAGCATCTCAGTGTAAAAAGGATCTAATAAAAAACCCAAGGGAATGATCATTAACCATCCCAGTATTCTCCCTGCCAGTGCCAGTGCTGGAAATGCCAGGGAGAGCTGGAAAACTCTGGGATTTTAGCCTGAAAAAAAAATGGATACAAGTGTGGACACAGGTGGGGCTGGACTCTCTTGAATTTCAGGGGAGGAGGGAAGGAAAGGACAGGAAGGAAAGGAGAGGGGGATAAAGTCAGGTTTTCTACATAAATCAGTGCCTGTGCTTGTCAGAGTCCCCAAAGAATCAGAAAAGAAATCAGAAAGAAAGCAGAAATCAGAGACCAGAAAGAATCATTACAGGGCCAGCAGCAGGGACAATTTTTTTCTGTTTCTCCACAGCAAATCCTTGAAGTAACAGCTCCACGATTGTGAAGATTCATCTTTTGGACTCAGCCACATCCTGCCCACCCCTGCTGGACTCCTTCCTTCAGCTCAGCTCCTCAGGGAGGAACATTCCCTCATCCCTGGCACCCCTGGCTGCTGCCCCTCCCAGCTCCAGGGACCCTCAGTGTTGGACCCCTGGGCACTGAGAATTCCAGCCTTTCTGTGCTGACAGGCACTGACCCCCAGGCAAACACTGCATTTCACCTGAGGCCGTGGAAAAGGCTCCCAAAATTGAGTGACAGCACTGGGATTGTGGGTGTGGAGTTGGAATAGAAGTGTGTGATATGATAGGGAGGAAAACTTAGAGTTTAAGGGTTTAGAATGCAGTAATATATAGATAAAGCAAGATGGAGGTTTCAGGGTTTAGGCCAGTTCTTCTTTTTCACCTTCTTCTTCATGGTTTGGGTGGTACTTTGTAATTGGATAGAAAAATCCGCATTGCGGGCCAGGGGTGGTTGGTTATTGGGTTAAAAGTCAAAATAATTTAGATGTCATTTCATAAATGGACAGTTTATCCTTAAAAGGCCTTGTAAAGAAAGAGATAGAAGCCATTTTTTTGGCTTTGTTAGCTAGAACTCACAGCTCATGAGACTGTAACATAAATAAAAATTAATAAACATCTGAGTCCGAACATGAAACACCTTCTGGAGCATTTAAAAGATTAACCTTCCTGCAGGATTTGAGGCATTTATTCGCTCTGCAGCCACCCTGGAGAACTGGAGCAGCCAGGCAGGGCTTTCAGGCACTGGGATATGTTTTGGAGGAGCTCAGGTTTATCTCGAGTCACCCTCTGCAGCTTTTGGGAAGTTTGGAGCCATTCGGGGCCCTGTTGCTCCATGGGAAGGTGGGAAAGAGGGTGGGAAAGAAGCCCTGAGCCATGAATTATTTATTCTTTGGTAGCAAAGGTTATTCATGTGCTTTCTGGGAGGAAAAAAAGGTGGGTAACTGGCCCAGATTCAGCACAGATATGAAATACAGACTGAAATAAATCTGGTGGGTTGGAGGGAAGATGCTGAAGCAGATCAAGCAGGTCCAGGTAAAATCCTGCTCCAGTTGGTTGCCAAATCACCACTGGTTTTAGCAGCTCTGGGTTTGTGTTGTCAGCAGCCACTCTCTGCATCTCAGTCACTGTGAATTTTTGAGAAAAACGTCTGCTTAAATCCCCAAAACACTTGTTTTGCATCAAATTTAGCTCTTTTAGAGGTTTTTTTGTGATCTCTTTAGCCTGATTGGAGGCTCCACTAACTCTGAAAAACTGCATTTCTGCTTTAGATAATTAAGCAAGAAGATGAACCCAATTCCACTTTAAGACTGTGTCTTCAGGGCTGGAAATTGTGCAAACATTGCTGGGTATAACACAGAAAACAGAAATGAATTCCCAGTAGCACCTCTTTTTACAACATCATTGTGGGCTTTGTTTACTTTAGACTGG
>VXBB01018853.1:287-11352 GCA_013399915.1 Illadopsis cleaveri
CGAGGTGGAGAGGAGGAAGGGAAGGAGGGAGGAGAAGGATCCCAGGTGCCATTTTGAGTGCCTGAGGCGTGAAATTTTTGCGCCAAAGCATTTAAAATGGTGGATTTGGCCATGTGGTTGGCGCCATTTTGACCCAGGGAAGTGATTGGGGATCTAGGCAAAATGGGGTTAGGAAAATAGTCTGGTTAGAATCCAGGCCGATATGGCCTGTATCAGGCTGAAAAGGGGATGAGAGAGGACTGGAAATGGCAAAAAGCAGGTAGCAATTCTGCGCCTTATTTTGGCAGGTTCCAACTCCAGACCTGTCCTGAGGGTCAAAGGGCTAGGTACAGGGAGGTAGAGACACAATAGTTGGGGTATAGAGCCTCTAATATTTTAGAACCTTCTCCCAAAGTCACAATCAGAGCATAGATAGAATGAAAAAGAGGATAGGATTTCACAACCCGAAAATCTCCTTGAGTTTGCTGACTATATAAGCTTTTCCCAACCTTATCCCAAAATTCAACAGACAGGACAGACTCAGATGTAACACCCGGAAAATATTTGAAAATCTAACAAAAAAGAACCTTTAAATCCCCCTTCGAGAAACTAACATTATTTCTAAGAAGGACATTATTTACATGGAAATAAACTTCTTTCTGCTTGATGGTTAGTTTCCCACCCATGAGCCCTTTCCCTCCCACAAGATTTAAAACAAGAAGAAAAAAAAAAAGGTGACCTTCACCAGAGTATACTCACCACGCCAGTGGGTCAAAAGAAAAAATCTCAAAGGAGTTTTGCTGAATTGACTAGTCCTCACCATCCAGAGGGTTGTTGGTCAGCCCCAGAGAAACTCTCCAGAAAATTGAAGTTTTTCTCTCGGAATAGTGGTACCTAAAAGCGACTTGATAGCCAGTCCTGGGGGTACTGGAGACGCTCCCAAAGGAGTTACCAAGGCACTCCAAGGTTTAGGCCACCACGTTTTGCGCCATTTGTGGCAATGTGCTTTTTAGATGATGTAGCTGCTACCTATATCCCAATAAGCATCGCCTGTGGAAAAGCAGCTTGGGAGGAATTCAGGCAAAGCAATCAAACTCACACATCCACACACGCCACGGCTATGCTCAGCAAAGAGAGGCAAGAAGGGCCTTTTGTATGATAAAGTTCTAGCGAGGTTTATTTCAGGTGCCGAAGGGAATTAGGAACAAAAGACCAGGCCATGTGCTGTGCACAGGCTTAAAGTAAGGGATCAGCAGCCAATGACCTGAGCGCGCAGGGATGGTACAAAGGCAGGGCAAGGGGCAGCAAACCTATAGGGGGAACAGGGCCGGCCACCCAGGATGCCACCACCAATAGGGAGACAAGGAAAGGAGAAACCACGAGAACCAGGGGCATGGGGAGAGGAGAGACCGGAGCAGACCACCGTGTGCAAAGCACCATGGAGAAGGTCCTCTCTTTCAGGCTAGGCAGGGAAGACTCTATGATCTGTCCTTCCAAGGCAAGACCCTGGGAATTGTCCTGAGGGGTTCCAGAGACTCCACAGTAGAGTACAAATCTCACTGTGTATAGCTCTTGGTTAGTCATTCAGTCATCAAATCTGTGTTTTACTTACCCATGTAATAGAAGAATTATTTGATAATGAAGATTTGTAGGTGAAATACATAGAAATAGTGATTTTATTACAGTATAGGGATGCATTTATGTCTCAACATGTGTACTCATTTGGGTTTGTTGATGCTGTGCTGTGGCCTTGGAAATAAATTGGTTCTTACATTAAATTACTATCTCTGAAAATTCTTTTTTTAAGTTGCTTTCAAGGCAGTTTTACTCAGTATTCAGAAACAATTTTTCTTTATATGTATGTTCTTGTATTTTACAGTATGTATTTTATTCCTCTTTTTGGTTTTTTTGGAAATAAAATGCTTTGCTGTGTGTTAGGGGTTTTTTTCCTCATTTTGCAGACCTGAACTTATCTTTCTTGTGTTGTCTGAGACTATCCTTTTTTTCCTTAACACTAGTGTTTCTCTCCCATAAGTATTTTCATCATTCCCTTGCACCATACAGCATTTCATTCATTAGCCCAAAGGAAGCATGAACTCTATTTTAATATTCTTTAAAAATGAAGTTTCAAAGTGGGTTAGGGTGGGCAGGGCAACACTGAGTTTTTCAAAGCACCTCTTAGAATCAGGGAAATATCCTCATATTGTGCTGCAGATGGAGAGGGGGAAACAGCATGCAATTACATACATACAGTTACAGGAAGCTTGGGATGGATCAGGAAACTGATGAAGGATTGTCAGGGTACTGAAAAATCTTTCTGAGCCATCCGTGCTTTCTCGGGCTCTTCAAGCACTAATTGCCTTTGTCTGCAGAAATGCATTTTAAAAAGCAGTAGATTAAATATTACTACTGCTTTTTCTCATCTACACTTTTTTAAAGTGCTGTAAATTTATCGTTTCTATACTTCTAAACCCGTAAATGATTTGTTCCATACCATTCATCTGTAAGCAAATGTGCTGAATGAAAGATCTTTATTATATGTTGAATTACAAGTGAAAATTTAGGTGGAAGGTAAAGCGTGACTAATGAAGGTAAAATTATAACTATTGATCTCTAAAAATTTTCCTGAAGATTCTTCAGGTACTCTTGGGTTGATAGCATACAAGTTATCAGTCAGATAAACAGCTTATTTTTTGTATTTGCACTGAAGCAATGAAATTTATTAAATTATAATGTGATGTTAAAATGTAGGATACTGGTGTGGGTGGATACTATTTCTTGCTTGCAACTCATACCATTTGATGCTGTTTTCCTGGCAGATTTGAGAAAAATGAGGTCAGCCTGTAGGTTCTCAAATAACCAGGACTTGTATGGGAGACACTCAAGGAGCACTTGAATGGTGTATTGGGTACTCCTAAAAAGTCTTTACATGACTCACTGGCATCCGTGCTTGTTCTCTGCTGAGAGCAAATCTGTGTTATACATAGCTAATGCTTCTAAAAGCAATGCTTATAGATATTGTAAATTCTGTGTCTCTGACGATTTAGTAGCACTTCATGGCACTTTTTATAAATAAGTATTTGGTACATAAAGTCTACTGGCAGACTGGTTCCACTGGAAAAGAAAGGTGTTTGTAGTCTTGCTCTGTAATCACAGAATCACTAGGTTGGAAGAGACCTCCAGGATCATCAAGTCCAACCCAACCCTAACCTCAACTAAACCATGGCACCAAGTGCCATATCTAGTCTTTTCTTAAACACATCCAGAGATGGTGAATCCACCACCTCCCCAGGTGGACCATTCCAATACTTTTTTAGCCTTTCTGTAAAAAACTTTTTCCTAATATCCAGGCTATATTTCCATTGGCACAGCTTAAGACCATGTCCTCTTATTCTGTTAGTTGCTGCNTAATGTTTAGCAACTGCTCAGTTTCTCTGCAAAGTGACAGGATTTCTCCTATGTCGCATTGGTACTGTAAGTTTTCAAATTGCCATTAAAACTTTGTAATATAATTTATAAGGTTGAGGTCCTGTTCAACTAAAAGTAGATTTCTCATATATATGGAAACAACTATATTCTGTCTGTCCAGGTGGATGACTACCAAGTCAAGGAATTTCAGGTTGGCATTGTTCATAAGGACTAAAATTTTTCCTTAAAGTATATTTCCAGTTCTAGGTAAAGAAGTTTAGCATATGTTGCTTAGGATATATTAAATTTTATAAAGTAAGACTTCAGAAATATTTTTATTTTCTGATCTGTAGTGATTCACCTCACTAGAATAATCAAATTTAATGTGACTCCAGTACCATCTTTCATGGGTGTGTAAAAGGAAGAATAGTTTGGTGTAACACAATGAGTTCACTAGGAAAAAGTAAATGAAAAAACCAATGATACTTCCCTATGAAGACAGGCTGAGAGAGTTAGACTTGTTAAGCCTGGAGAAGAGAAGGCTCTGGGGAGACCTTAGAGCACTTTCCAGTAGCTAAAGGGGCTACAAGAAAGCTGGAGAGGGACTTTGGCAAGGGGGAATGGCTTCAAACTGACAGAGGGCAGGTTTAGATATTGGGAAGAAAGTTTTGACTAAGGATGGTGAGGCACTTGGAACAGGTTGCCCAAGGAAGNAAATTGGAGGAAGGACTATCTTTGAATTCTGGAATTTTCAGATCTTTTCATTTGTAAGCCTAGATAAGCTCTTCTCAGTGCTGTCAAATCCCATTAGATGGTGATAATCTAATAAATACATTCTGAAGATAGCCAGCTTTGCTTTAATATCTTAAGACCACAGATTGGCAACTGTGTTATAAATAATACAGCATACCTCTTGCCTGTGTTACAGTAAGGCCCTGTTCAGTATTGCACTGTGCTTTCAGCTCTGTTTCAGTGCATGACAAACCTGCTTAGNCATACTGTCTGTAACTGAAAGCAATGTGTTGTTTAGGTAATACTGTGAAGAGCAGAACTGAGTTATTTGGGTAAATTATTCTTCCTCTTATGTTCTTGTTAGGCTGCTGTATTGCTGAAGACCTTATCTAGTTCACCCAGTCTTCCAGACCATGTGCTCCATGCTTTGAGACCAGGACCTTGGTGTTCTGAAATGAAGATGGAGACAGTGGGAAAAGCAGAACTTGTTGATTCAGAAGTTCCACCAAAGACTTCTGAAAAGCAAGAAACTGTTCCTGATGAAGATGGACCTATAGAACTCAAGACACAAACTCAGAAAGACAACATGCATGCTGCAGCAGACTCAGCAGTGCTTTCTTCAATGCCTTGCTTACTGATGGAACTGAGGCGAGACTCTTCAGAGTCTCAGTTGGCATCTACAGAGAGCGATAGGCTTATGGGTGGTCGAGTTTATGAGAGTGACTCTTCTAATCACTGCATGCTTTCCCCTTCCTCCAGTGGGCATTTGGCTGACTCAGATACGTTGTCTTCTGCAGAAGATAATGAGCCCTGTCAAGCTGAAGCTGCTGTAGAGGGAGACCCTTCTGCGGTGTCTGGGGCTGCAGTTGGGAGGAAATCCAGGAGATCCAGGTCTGAAAGTGAAACTTCAACAATGGCTGCCAAGAAAAACCGACAGTCTAGTGATAAGCAGAATGGTCGAGCTACCAAGGTAAAAGGTCATCGAAGTCAAAAGCACAAAGAAAGAATCCGGCTCTTGAGACAGAAGCGGGAGGCAGCTGCTCGCAAGAAGTACAACCTGCTGCAGGACAGCAGTACCAGCGACAGTGACCTGACGTGTGACTCAAGCACGAGCTCATCAGATGATGATGAAGAGGTTTCAGGGAGCAGCAAGACAATCACTGCAGATATACCAGGTAGAGGATGTTTTTTAAACTGAACTGTAACACGTCTGACATCATTTTTCAGCTGTCGTGCTAAATTAGATGAGTGACACTTGAGAAAAACCAGGAGAACTGCAGCTCTGTGTAAATTTGAAGACTGCAGTGTATTAAGACATGGGCAAATTTTAAAATCTCTCCTGAGGTTTCAGATCACTTTTGCACACCAACAAAGCATAGAAATGGTAAATTGGAGGAAGGACTATCTTTGAATTCTGGAATTTTCAGATCTTTTCATTTGTAAGCCTAGATAAGCTCTTCTCAGTGCTGTCAAATCCCATTAGATGGTGATAATCTAATAAATACATTCTGAAGATAGCCAGCTTTGCTTTAATATCTTAAGACCACAGATTGGCAACTGTGTTATAAATAATACAGCATACCTCTTGCCTGTGTTACAGTAAGGCCCTGTTCAGTATTGCACTGTGCTTTCAGCTCTGTTTCAGTGCATGACAAACCTGCTTAGCCTTATTGTAAGTTCTTGCAGATTGCAGCTGGTCAGCTATTTTAGGATATAAATATGAATTTGTTTACGTGGGTGCCCAAGCTATATCCACACCTAAATTTTCAACATCCCTAGACAAAGCTGTTACCATTTTCCTGTGTCATAAGAATCTATAATTTCTATATTTTTAATTTTCTGACACATCTGTGTTAAGATTATAGGCAGCAAATTATAGGGGCCTTCTCATCATTTTATTAGCAAAAGAAACTAATTCAAGTTTTTTGTCTGCTGAGTCTTTGTTGTTTTATTAAGCCAAGTGCTGTGGACAGGATTTTGTGTGAAAAATTATTTCAGCATAATATACCATAGAGCCATCATCATATGGCAATCAAAAATAAAATCACATAAAAATAAACTTTGGTTTGCCAATTTTTACTAAATTACATGCCTTTTTGCCTCTTGTGTTAGAAGTTGGGGTGTTGGGTATTTTTGGAGATAAATATCAGCTTACATAGGGCAAGAAGATTTAAAGGAAAACCGCAATAGTTGGTCTTAAGTTGCTGAACTAATGTTTGCTAGATGAATTAAAATATTTGCAGCAGATTTTACAAATAACTGTTTTAACTGACTTGGTTATGGTGAATGATTCTGTCATGATGAGAACTGGGATTTTTCTCACATATTGCTAGGAAGCAGGTTGCACAAAGTAAATGTTTATTATTAGAAAGTCTGGGAAAGGCATAGTCTATAATTATTGTGTAGTTAACTTTTAATAGAGATCTAAAAATATTTAGTAATTTAATAGTTACTCAGATTTCTGACTTTTATAATTTTATGCCTTTTTCTTTGCTATATTTATACTTTGCTGGGCAATTAAAGCCTCATTTAAAGCCTCTTGAAGAAGACTATTTCACTGAGTTTTGGGACAGGTTTCTCCCCACCTCACAAGTCCCACCAAACTTACACAATAAGTCCCCCAGGTTATATTCTTTTTTTTTTTTTTTTAAGTCATAAAAGGATCTTGTGACCCAAGAAGGCACCACAGGGTATTTTCACATCTGCTTAGATTTCTGACTTCCATTGCAGAGACCTGAAACCACTCTAGGGTACTTTGTGTCACTAGGCTCTTCTGTATTTGAGTTCTTGGTCTTAACCACGAGATGCTTGCAGTGAAGAGGTCCCATTGTAGTACACAGAAGAACTTGATTACTTAGTGGTGATTATACTAAGGCCCAGTTTTGCCTGTGATGCAAGACATGGGAGTGCACAAACCATCCTGAGGAACAATGATGCTTATTCATAGCACATATAATTTGCTTTATGCTGAATTCCACTTATGACATTCAAATGTTTGAGCTGTCCTTTTGCTGCAATTAGGTGCAATGTGGACCAGCCACATTGTGGTTTTCCTTTAAATAGAAATTACTTTGGTTTGTGGGAAATGTTTTCCAAGTACAAGAGAAAAACATTCTCTATAGACATAAGGACAAGGTTGGCCAAAACGCATCCTATCCAACTTGTGGTTAATGAAATATTGTGGTCTTAACAGATGCAGTGGAGCTGTGAATGTGAGTAGGACTCCCAGCTCTCCATCACAGTGGTAGGTTCACATGCCATTTGCGATCCCTCTTATTGGAATTGGCAAAGTACTTAAATTCCTTTTCTAAACTAGAAAGCTGCTTTAGTGCACTTGGCATTACACTGTGAATATCTTCAAAATTTAGGGAATGAACACAGTTAGAAATTATTACAAGGTGTCAAAAAACATTACTGGAACTTCAGTGCATGAATGTCCTCTGCACACAGTCAAAAGAGGTTTAACTTGATGCTTGAACTTGAGTATCAGGACATAAGCATGAAAAAGCTTTTGCAGTTACTTTTGAAAGTCTATATGAATTGATGCAGAAGAGACTAACAGGTAGTCTGTTGTTCCCCTCAGTCTTAGTGTATTTGGACACTTCAGTTGTAGTGCTGGTTACTGTCTCAACATCACTTATTATTGGGACTTATTTTCAACCAGTCTGAAAAATAGCTTTGCCAACAGAGATGCTCTAAAATTTTTAGTGACAGTTAATGTGGTCTTCATATATGAAGGTTATGCATACTCTAGCTCTTAACCATCTCTCAGTGCATGTATTGTAACAGCCAACAGTTTGCTTGTGTGTGGTCTGAAAAGTGAAGTGCCACATTTGAGAATACAGTAGTCTTTCATGTTGTGTAACTAAACTTCATCCATTTAAATAGCATGGGTTTGGCTAAACTAGTAAGGTAAGGAAAATGGTTAGTGAATACATAATGCCATGAAGTTACAAACAGAGCAGTTATGCTGTAGAGTCAGTTCTCTCTGCTGAACTCAAATGTCATGTGGATTAAAATACTGTCAGGCTTGGTTTTCTTCTCAAGAAAGAATGAAGAGTAAAGAGTTGAGATCTTACTGGTGATACTTGAATACAAGTATTGTGAGCTCTATAGGACCTAAGCACAATATAAGTTATGTTATTTTGAATGCTTTTTGTGGTGTTAATTTACACCTGAAAATACATGTTCAATCTAAACTTCAAGGGTGCTACTGAGAATCTTCTCACTGACCTAAGCAGTCATAATCTCAGATTCTTTAATTCAAGGGAATGCCAGGATTTTTGAGTTACTGCAGACAAAGAGCAATTTCTTATCTTTTAATGACTGAGTCTCTCTGGTGGCATTTAAGATTTTGCCATTCTTAAACAATAGATAGCATTCACATCCCAAGAGGATGATCTTTGAATCCTTGAACAGGTTCTGCTAGATCTGCTGCTGTTGAAAGTTTTTCCTTTAAACAATTTCAAATTTGACCATGCAAATTAACTCTGAATGAAATTGGTATGAGAGCAAGTCAGGGAATCAATATTTATTTCTATGTAAACACTTTTTTTGAAACAAGAAAAGGATTTTTAAAAATTCAAATATAATTAGAAAAATATTGGCATTTCACCATTATTGTGCTTTTTACAACTCAGAAAACTCTGAACTGAAATAAGGGTGACTCATGTTTTAGGCTTTCAGAAGAATCTGTTGAAAATTTTGAGTGTTGATGTTGAAAATGTGTTGCAGCTCACTGTTAAAAAACAAGGAAAAAAAGGTTTTTTTCTAATATGAAGAAATCCAAAGGGGGAGGCACAGTGTGTATGTATGAGCGACTCTCAACCAGGTTACTTCCTCTCAATAACTGTACATAGACCTTGGAAAAAGCATCTTGCAAGGGATAAATTTGGTTCAAGTAACTCAGGATGGCGCTTATATAAGAACAGGGGAAAAATAATATGTTAAAAAGGATTTGCTGTAAGATACTCATTTGGAAATGTCAGTAAGCATAACAACATGGAGGAATACACCATTGCTAGTTAGAATGAAGATGTAACATATCTCCTTAAATTATCTTGTCAGACTTCCTAAATTAAATAACTGTAGATTTGGTTATTATTTAGATGATACTTAATACATCACATAAAGAGAGTGTTGGGGCATTCCTTAAGTGCTGTTTTGCAGGAGGTAGTTTTGAAAATAAGATACGAATCTTGGCTTCAGATCCCTTTTGTAATTGCAAATTTCTTTGTGTTTTAACTTGGCATAACTTCAAAAAAACTATAGAGTTGTAAGTTTACAGATAGGAAAGAGACCAGTTAGATAAATGCTAATATTTTTAATATAAAAATGCATTTTTATTAGGCTTGGGGGTTTTTTTAACCCTGAAAGCCACAAATAAAGAAAAGATTGAATAAGGCTTGTTATAAGAACTGCAAGGGAAGCATTTGAAACACTGATTTGCTGCTACTGTAAATTGTAGATGTACTATGAATGATGCCTCTTAAAAATAGTATTGCAGGGTAGTATATATTTCAATACCTAGTTTCTTCAGTTTGCAAAACAATTTTATCAACTTTGACCATGCTAGTTCATTCTTAACTTTAAAAACCTGGCTAGGTTGTCTCACATGCCATCATCAATAGTTTTTATTTAAATTGCAATTAAAACTTACTCAATGTTACTTAGAGGTGTCTGTTCATAAGCCTGTGGAAATTGGAAAGACTATTTAGTTACTTGATTTTAGGATAAGATCTCTGACTAAAGATCAACAGTATCATATTGGATGTTCAATATTAGTAGTATATGAATGGAAAGAATATTCTTTTTCAGGGAGGAAAAAGACATTGAATATATCAAAGGAGCCACATTTCAGGAAAAAGGTACCATTTTATGTAATTACTTTAGTTAAAATGCAGTCAGAGGGATGTTAATTAGTTACTATAAAGTATATATTTATTTTTGAGTAGAAGACATGAATGCTGAATTCCCTGCCTGTCTGATAGGTAAACAGATGGGGATTTAATAGAATATTTTTGGTCCCTGATGGGTAGTATTGCTGCTGCTCGGAAAAAAGATGATAATCCTGGGCTTTGTTTAGCTGTTACTGAAGGCCTTATATATACCTCATTTATATAGCTCCAAAAAAAGAATATGTTGTTTAAGCAATACTGTAATTTAATGTACACAGTGAAATCCCAAAAAAGACTTAGTGCCTTATATTTTTATTAGTAAATATTTGGTTAGGTTGTGCAATGATTTCTCTCATTCTTAGGATATTTTCTATTATTCTTAAGCTAGAGGATCCCACAAGTTTCATATTTACATATTAAATTGTCAGGTTCTATATCTGCTTTGTGTAGTTTAATGTGATGCTTGTCTTGTTTCAGAATTACCTTAGGTAATGTTTGTGTGTTTGGATGGCATGCACATATTGTTTATTATTCCTCAAACAGATACAAAGCCTCTGGTGGTTTTTTTTGGTTTTATTGCTTCCTAGATGATTCCTGAGTAAACTCTAAACATAAAAATATAGATACTGCTGTCTTTTGCTTTTGACACTGTCTCCCACAGCATACTCCTGGAAAAGCTGGCAGCCCGTGGCTTGGACAGGAGCACTCTTTGCTGGGTTAGGAACTGGCTGGATGGCCGGGCCCAGAGAGTGGTGGTGAATGGTGTGGTATCCAGGTGGCGGCCAGTCACCAGTGGTGTCCCTCAGGGGTCTGTGCTGGGACCAGCTCTATTCAATATTTTCATTGATGACATGGATGAGGGTATTGAATCTTTCATTAGTAAATTTGTGGACGACACTAAGCTGGGAGCATGTGTCGACCGCTTGGAAGATAGGATGGCTCTGCAGAGAGATCTGGAACAGTTGGATCGATGGGCAGAGTCTAACAAAATGAGGTTTAATGAGTCCAAGTGTTGGGTCCTGCACTTTGGCCACAATAACCCCCTGCAG
>VXBB01018854.1:5005-20998 GCA_013399915.1 Illadopsis cleaveri
AGTGACACATACGGACCTGATATCTAAGAAGGGATAAAAGGGGACAGAAAACACACAGAAATTGATCACTACTGGTTTAAATAGAGCTCTCTCTTGAGATCAAACACTTGCTTAAATCAGGGCTCCAAGCAACCACCACGAACACTGTTGGTGTGAAAGAGAAGTAGACCNCTGGTGTGAAAGAGAAGTAGGCAAAGCTTTCTGCTGATATGTGTTGA
This sequence comes from Illadopsis cleaveri, assembly GCA_013399915.1. Classification (NCBI taxonomy): domain Eukaryota; kingdom Metazoa; phylum Chordata; class Aves; order Passeriformes; family Timaliidae; genus Illadopsis; species Illadopsis cleaveri. Next base: position 5,224 of record VXBB01018854.1, read on the forward strand.
ATGAGTCTGGCAGAAAAAAGCAGTTGAGGGAAAGGGCAAGGTGGGGGGAGGGGAGAATCTATTAGCTAAACCTGGCTGTTTTAAACTCTCTGCAGCAGTCAGGTAACAGACAGGTTCTGGCCTTGTATCAGCAGAACAAAGTGGATCCCACAATTCATCTCTCACATCAAAAAAGCTGCACCTGCTGAGACTTTGCAGAAGTATCAAAGGAAGCAAAATAATTCCTTTCACAGCATACACAACTCATTATATAAATAATATAAATATATTATACTTGCTATAAATGGTAAAATTCCATTTAAAATTTTGCATATAAGTGGTAAAATTCTTCCTAAGACCTAGAGATTTTTTGGCTATTTATTCCTAGATCATGTGTGACATCTATTCAGCACCATAAAATAGTTTGTTGGTGTGGGGAGAGAAGAGGCCGCAGGTCTCCTCCTCAAGAGTCACTGAAGATAAAAGGAGTTTATTTATACAAGTACTTTGACTGAGTGGGTCTGTCAGAGAAACTGTCTTTCCCCTCTTAAGAGGATGTGGTTCTCTTGTAAATAAGGGAAGCAATATGACAAATTCTCTTGGCTTATCCAGAGAATGCACTGTAACTCCCAATATGCAAAATTTAATAGGCTGGTAAAATTTCTCTCTCTCCACCCCCTGATCTGTTAAACTACAGGGTTTGTTAGATCTAAGAAGAGGTCTGATCTCTACAACATCAGCAAGCCAGGACAAAACTGCAGCTCAGCACAGTTTTCTTAGCAGGAATCTTAAGCTTTTCCAGATAGACTTGACTTTGAATCCAACCCCTGAAACCACAGTTGAGGGCATTCAAGCTGTTTGAAAACCTGATTAAAACCCAAAGAAGTGGTAGTCACTGGAAAAGAAAATACTTTCCTTGCAGAAACACTAATGCTCTGTATCTGAAAGTTTAGATTCAGTTCTCTCCCCTGAGATAATCAGGATCTGAAAAAGACAAAGTTTGTAACACCCACTACATTTTACCAATAACTGTTAATGAGACCTCCTTGTCCTAAAAAATACACATAATTTCACAGGAATGTGTTTCACATTCCTGTCTTTTCTCTTTTTATATCACCAATGTACTCAGGGGACCTGCTGCTGAGTGAAGCTAGTGGAAGGTTCTTTTTTCTTGCAGAAAGGGTGAAACCAAAGTTACTAAATAATTTTTTTTTTAAAAATTAAATATGTAAAATTAAACACAAGCTCCATGCCTCTCTAAAATCTGTGTATAATATTGCAGAGCAGCTTTTAGCTAACCTCACTATTTTTTATACTGCTGACGTCAATTAAATTCCATGCATACTCTATATGTGGGATCATTTGATACATTTTTGACCAGCATTGTATAAGGAAGCAGATGTTTTAGATGTTATTGCCATCCAGAGGAAGATGCCTTAAGAACACGTTGTGTGTCTAGTGATGTACCTCCCACGAAACAGAAAACAGGGCTGTAAACACTTAGCCTGCTTCAAACTAAAACTTCTAATTCAACATAAAGTAATTAAGTGGAGCATATTATTGAATCTACAAGCAGCAGGTTAAGTGCACAGGTTAATTTATTTGTGTTATTTACATGGCAGCTCTGTACCAGGCACAAACCTGCCAAGCCTCTGCCAGAGCATCTCAGCCTTCCAGCCTCTTCTGCTCCACGCAGCTCTCATCTGCCACCACCAACACGAGATCGCTGGAAATGAAATGTTCCACTTCATTTGACCCTCTCTTGTAGAGAGATATTAAACATGTATAAAAATTGTACATTTTCTTTCATTGATTTCAGAAGGTATTCAACCGAAAGCAGCGAAACATGCATTTCAAGAGCTGTCAGACACTCAATTTACTGCTGCTCTGTGCCCTAAAATGCACAGGGCTCAGAAAACATAAAAAAACAAAGCTACAGATACATGCTCAGAATACAGAGGATCCCAAAGACAATTCAACTGCTTGCCAGCAGGTTTCTCAAGCCTCAATTATTTCCATATTTGCTATGCAGACTACTTAGGGACAGTGCATTTAGTCGTCTTTGTCTCTCCTTTTAATATTAAGTTTTAATTCATTGCAGTTAGGTCTGCATATAAGTGTATGTGCATTGCTATGAGTATGTTGCTTCGTGTGTCTCCTTGGGTATATATATATGTATTTCTGAACACACTTAACCAATAATTAAGGCTTTTCTTCTACACATTTGCAAACAAGCTTAAAGGCAGTCGTGATCCTCTGATCTATCCACTGCACTACTCCCCCATTTAAAATTGCCTATTTTTGATTAAAATGTGACCTGAACTTTATCCTGCACAAGCAGACATATGAGCTTTGCAGATCACCTTCCTACAGAGAGGGATATCAGTAGCAGAGGGCATGGAAATATTCTGCATGTGCCTAACTCTGCTGAGTAAATTAACTCAGATCAGAGAACCAGGCAGATAACACATTCCTCCCAGAAATGGGGAAAAAAAAAGGGTGAACATGGAATAAAAATAAAGTCCTCTCACGAAACAGAAGCCTCCCTGGCCTCACATGCTTCTGAAATGATGCAAAGGGCTTTAGTGAGGTTATTTTCGTATTCTGAAAAGAATTTTTCATGTCTTCCAGTGAGGTATCAGCTATATTAGCAGGCATAAAACTTCCATTTCTCACATCTGAGACTCTGGGCTTGCTGCCTGTGGCCTTCCTTCCGCAAGATAAGCTTTTACTCAGCAGGTGCCTGGTTGCCAACAGGGGCATGTCCTGAAAGTTCCTAAAAGAGCTGCACCACGTCAGAAAAGGCAGCCACTACAAAAACTTTTCTCAGTAAAAAAGGCATTTGTGGACTTACAGATTACATTTTTGTTTCTTCAAAAGAAATACATGAAACAGTGGTATGTTATAGACTAAAAAATGACAATTAATTAAAAAAAAATAAACACCCTCCAAGAGGTCCATGCTTATTCCCTCTTGGATTTGCTTTGTTCTGGAGCTAAAAGTAGCTGGAGTTTCTTGGAATGTTTTAAAACACTTATTTCTTCCTAACAGAGGCCCAGAAACAAGCCTTTAGGAACTTTAAAAGGAGTTGCCAGTCTGGTTTGGAGAACTCTCCGTATCTGCCCTTCTCCACTGCTCATCGGATTTCCTGTGGCAGGAGTACTTTAAAGAGCTCAGTTTCCTCTAAAACTTGTGTTAGTAACTTGTGTATAAGTGCACAAAAACTAGCTTTAGTCCAGGTCAAGGCCACGGAGTGGTTCCAGCAATCACATGGCACAGGGACAACTTAATGTCACCAGGTACTCTTCTCTGCTTTCAAACCAGACTCTGCTCTTTTTATTAGCCATGTGGGTCATTTATGGGATGGTTTTGGATAGAAGTACAAATAAAATGATTAGTTTAAGAACTTTAGTCCTCTCTCATCTAATTTTTATAATTGGTCTCAGTATTTAAATTTTTCATGAAGAAAAAAGTCTATTATTTCATTGAAATCAGTATTTACCATTAAGTTCACCATTAACTTAATTTGTAAAGACAAGGTTCAGATAAAATTAGAAATCTTGAATTATTCATGGGGAGGTCTACTAATTTTCCACTATTATTTCTTATGTGAAACTTCAATGTGTCACATCAAAAAGGTTGGTGGTTTGTTTCTTTTTGGGCAGGGAGAAAATGCTTCAAAACACTCCCCAGAGAACAAAATGTAGCTGTCACATTGAAGATAATGCATTTAATCTCTTTGTTACATTGCAGCAATTTCAGTAAGCTATATTGTGCTGTGTTTCTTTATGGCAAGCCTGCAAAAAATTCATTTACTAAGTAAGCAGCCTGATGGTCTGTACATTTCTACTCACTTAACAATTAGATTAGTGCTTTCAAAATACTCAAAAGCAGCAGTAAATTCCTTTTATAAAGGCTGGCAAACAAAGGAAGCATGTCAGTCATTCCTCAAAGCAGAGATGCCAGTTACTTTCCAATCGCCTCCGATTTAGGTGAATTTGGATTCAAATTACATATGATTTTTCGCCTTCTATTGTAAATCTTGCTCAAGACCTATTATGCAGGTATTTCATCTTAATTTATTTTGATGCCTATAGTGGAACATGTCCTATTACCAACATGAAATCCTTAATAATACTGACCATGACTAAAATGTGTTCCAGGTTTCAAAATATTCTTTCAAAACCACACCTGGAGCAAAGAAATTAATTACGTGTATAAATCTGGCTGTAACATGAGAAAAAAAAAAAAACAAACAGCTCTGAAAATCACTTTCCTCTCTCATATTGAAGTGGTTCCTGCAAACTCCATTTATTGCATGCTCATAGTAAGTAGCAAAGTGTCTTCCCAGCATCAAAGTGAAAATCCCACACAGCCTCTGGAAGGATTTGGCCTCTGTCTATCCAGCAGAACCATTCAGATATGGATCATTAAAAGTTTCACTGCTAAAAGTGCAGAATGCTCTTTAAACAATCAGAAATAGATCCCTCAATATGCATTAGAGCCGAGGGAATATGAGTGCTCTGGCATTTTATTTAATATGGCTTCTTTTGTCCTTTCCAAAAGGGCACAATTTTAACAACTATTTAATTCACAGACCACAAGTATTGCAGCAGCCCTCTTGTTAGAGGGTAGAAATGAGGCCAGACACAGACTTCTTATTTATCACAGCATGAAAAGGGCCCTGGTTTATTCCTCTTCACACCTCAGCCATCCTGACTCCAACCATCCCCTGACTCTGCCTGCACCAAGCTCCTGCTGGAGGTTTCCCTTGCAGCCTCTGACTGCTGCTTATTTCCTGCTGAACTCTGACTGCAGGGCTCAGTCTGCAGCCTGTGACTGCAGCTTTTACCCAGCTAGACTGTGACTGCAGGTTCCAACAACAGGCTCTGACTGCACACCCAGACTGACCTCACTGCAGGGATTCTCTCTCTCCCCAGGATCCTGCTTCTTCATGATGGTCTTATTCCCTCTCCCTCAAGGATCTTCCTCCATGATGATTCCCCTCACCAGCTCACCCACTCCCTTTTATCACACCTTTATTGGCTACAGCTGTGACTCGTCAGGGGTGAGGCTGTATTGGTAATTAACACAGCTGTTACTGATCAGGGGCCAGGTCACCTGTATTCCCTTCTCCTACACACAAGAGCCTATGCAACACTGAATACTTGTTACAGAACGCTTTCTCTATCAGAAGCACAGTGGCATCTATCATGAGAATAAAGGATGTTTTCCCCTGCCTTGTGAAGAGGAGTATAAAGTTACACGGATTTTCCTGCCATTTCTGCTTTTTGGCCATGTCAGCTGCTAAAATTATCTGTTGTCAATTAAGCAGGGCAAAAGCAATGTTGTATGGGATCTGAGACTGCAGTAATAATAAACAGAGTAATTCAGGACTTTATATTTAATGCTGGAGGTGATTATCTGGTATGAAATGTTACAGTATAAGAGGAGACTGACCAGAGCCAGCTGTTGCCACTACCATGTATATGAGACCTCCATGCCAAACCAGTATCAACTCAACCAGTAACAGCTGAAAACTGAGAAATAATTGACAAATGGAATTACTGAGGGGAAAAATACGGATGCAATTTGAAAAAAATCCCCCATGTATTGAATAAACAGCCCAGGACTATTTTCCTATTTCAGAGGAAGGAAACTAGCAAGCTAACAGAATGTATTTAAATACATTCACAAACTGGTTTTGCTAATAAAGCTTTCAGACAGTGAACACGGCTCCTCTTGGAAAAGACTGCTCAGGAAGTTGGGCTTTGTAATATTCCCCTGAGGATAGGCAACCACGAGTTTTGGTGTGCATTGGGAAGAAGCAAATTTAGAATTCAGAGACCTCAAAAGGCTTTGTGGCTTCCTCTCCATCTATAGGTCCCCAATTAAAGACAGATGTTAAACATATGCTTCAGTCTATTTCAATTTAGGAAGTCAGTGGAGCATGAGCTCAAGCCTTATATTCTGCACAGGGATCACTGTAGAAGTGGGGAATTTAGTAATAAGTAATACTTAACTCTTAAGTAGCAGCTTGAATTAGTGGTATGAAAGTGTTTAATTTAGGAAATCACTACCATTAGCTTCATTTTAACAGATGAAAGAGCTGGGACACAGAAGTGAGTGATTTGTCTCCAGACACACAAAAGGCCAATAAAAAAAAAAAGAATCTAGGGAATAATCCTGTGTTACCTGATTCTCAGTTCAGACTCACAATCTCTCCTGCCATCTACTACAACTCCCCTAATTGCTATATTTAACAGAAAAATAACAGCACTATATCAATACAGACACTGCAAACCATCAGAGGGAAATGGCTACCAGACCTCCACAGATGCTGTAACACAAACTTGCAGTAAATCTACCCTAATACAGCAAACAGGTGCAGTCATTGATTACTTCTGCTAGAGAAACAGAACCTGAACATGTCAAAAAGTTGGTAGCCCACACTGACTTGAGATGTCTGCCTTCATTACACTCATGATTTTGGAACATTTTCTGAATAAAATACGTATCTACTTTTCTAACCTGACACAGTTTCTCTGGAGATGTTAAACCAGACGTTTGCAAGACATTTTTGACAAAATCCATTTCCAAGAGTTTCCTCCATTTTTACTGAATTCTTGCCCAACTTCAAAAAATCCCATGCTGATTTATTTGGCTTATTATGGATGCATGAATGAAAGACTGCAAGAAACTGCAATGATGCCCAGGACTTGTCATACAACACAGAAGTATCATCAGCATCTTCTGAAATAAAGGCCAGGACTGACAACTCTTTAATTTCAGCTTTCCTCAAAGACTCATCCGCATGTCCCCATCTCCACTGCCTCTGCATTCAGGTCTCCTAAACAAGATAAATGAAATTATATCCCATCTTAGCACAATGTACACAAGACACACATCTGTTACCAAAACTGTGATGTTCCCTTATTGCTTAAGCAGTTGTCAAAACTTATCACTGCCTCTGCTATTTCACTGCTGCAAGGTTTATTTAACATTCAAAAAGATGAGGCACAGGACTCTCAGAAATCAGTAAAACAGGTTTAATGATACCAGCATTTGTTCACTACCCCCAAAATTTAAACTGCACAGAGAATTTCAGACATCAATAGAACAAAGCTATTTTAATAGACAGAGCTGACCACAAGACCGAGTATTTATATTCTATACCTGAGCATTTCCTGAGCCCAGGGACTGTATTTTCCCAACTGATATTTTACTATAAACCTGAAAACAGCATGTTAACAAGGCTATGCTAATGTTCATGTTTGGAAAAAAAATCAGATCCTTAGAGTTTCATTACTTATTTTGTAATTATTTTAACTATTCCCTCAACAAAGAGTATTTTTGCTTACTTCTTCAGATTTCACAGTTTATGTACAGAATTGCCTTTTAACAGCCTCTCTGTGGGCTCCCACAACCTTAATTCATTTGAAACCCATATAAACCTCTATGCCATCTGGTAACTTTTTGCAATCTAATTATCCTGATAAATGTATGCACAATATTAGACATTTTCCATTACAGGGGTGACTAATGTTGCTTCTCTATTTACAAATCTGCCTGCAGATTTCTGTTACAGGCCCATTTGAGGAGGCTAACAGACTTGTTCATTTAAATTTATATCTTACCCCATGCCAAGGTTTTCAGCCAAGCATCCCTTGAATTACGAACTACTGTTTATTCAAATCAGTTTCCTGTCGTGTAAATTAGCTATATAAAGTAACAAAAATGCCAGAGAATTTGTTTTGCACATTTTTTTGCGCGTTGCCGAGTGAAATTTCAAATAAAATCTTTGCTGCACTGCGAAAGGAAAAATTATTGAAGCTGCAGTTTCCTCCCCTCATTTTGGAATTTCAGGCAAGCAGCTGTGTGTCTTGATGAAGGTTCTGGAAAGACAGCTGGCTTTGAGGTTTACATCACAGCATTGTGTGTGATCTGTGCTACACAAGACTACTGGCAAATATGATGAACACACAGGTTCTGCCCAGTGCTGCCTGCCCAAACCTCCAGCCCCATGACCCACGGCGTGTTCTGTCACAATTAAAACCTTGCTGAGACAAAAGCTGAGAGCAGCTTGCCTTGTTTCCCTCATCACTCCTCCCATTTCTTCCACCTTCCTCATTTTCACATCTCCAGCCATGCTATACCCTCCCATCCCAGGTTTTCTCCTTGATTTCATGCTACATGCTGGCATTTACTCTGCCGAGTAAAATTCGAGCCCTGCCTTTTAGGGAATACTCCTGGATACAAATCACAAGTTTTTCCACCTGCAGTCCCCCAGTGCTTCACAAATGGGACTCACTAGGGAGCTGCAGACTGAAACCAAGAAACCAACACCTTAAAAAGGCAGCTCAAAACAGAGGGAGCAGACCCTGCTCTGCCCCAGATGTGCACTGCATGAGCCACTGCCACTATCTGTAGACCAAAGAAACTTGACATGGAACAGTTCATGGAAAAATCTCATGGTCACAGCCTGGCCACTGCCAAATTTTCATAGTGCCTACAGAGAACAGTTTGTGATATTACAAAAAAAGTAAGGCTGATAGAAGGAAGAGAGCTAGAGTTTATCTCTATTTAGAGAAGAGCAGTATTGCGTGCAGTCATCTCATTTAACATCTGCAAAACTGAGCAAGAGGAAAATGGAGAAATGGTTTCTGCATATTTTACAGCTATAGAGTAGTCACAATATTAACTAAGATTAGGAAATTCCCTTAGGATTTGGCTTTTTTCATTAGTTGATGATAGAAGGGTCACAGAACACTATAGTTTACTTTCAAAAGTGCCTTAAATCAGCCACTCAACGTGCTTCTGAAACATATCTAAACTCTTAAAGAAATCTAGGTTTCTTTAAACCTTTGTAATATAATCACTTATGCAAATATAAGACATTTCTTTATTTCCCAATATATGACACTTTGCTGTGCTATGACTATTACTACTTATAAAAACATATCTAAAATGTGAATTTCTACATCCGCATTTCTCACCAGGAGCAAGTAACAAAAGCAACAGGAAAAGGGTTTTTCAGAAAGAGGTACAGAACCAGCAGTTGCACAGACTCCTGCCAACAATCCCCTCTTTCTCAACTTTGGTTCTACTGGTTTTAGCACATTTGCAGTACCATCCCTCAGTTTGGGTATCTGGGTTGCTGCTCACGCAGGAAAACTGTCTACAAAGGTTTTTATGCTCAGATGCTGCTGCAGGTTGCTGAAATGCAGAGGATGATGTTGGCATATCCAACATCACCAAGCTTTTAATTTTAAACTCACCAGTCCCATTTAAGGTGCTGGCAGATAACTGGGTATCAGTGGGCCAAGCACTGAATTAATCCTGAGATCAGAGCTGCCAGTACAAAGGTACACTAATAACACAGTTAGAGATTTTTTTACTCTGAACTCCACTGAAAATGAGCAGTTGGCTAAATTAGACAAAATTAATGAAAAAAGAAGCACAATATTAGACAGGCACATTTATCCTCCTTCAATTCACCATTAGTAGTCTGTTTTGCTGCTGAGTAACACCAGGAGGGCTCAGCACTAATTAAGCCAGTCATTATCACAGCTAGGTGTTTACAGCCTTTAAACTTCTCACTCATTTCTTCTCCCACCAGTTCCTAAGAAAAAACATTTGCCCTTTTTAATTCAGAGAGCAAACAGTTTAAAATAAAAAAAAATCCCATTTAGGACTGTTAGCCAAGAGATTAAAAGAGAACAGCCTGGTACCTCGAAGCATCCTGAAGAATGTGCCAGAGCACATCTGGGCCAGGTGATGGAGGGAGGAAGCTGGTACAGGGGCTTCAACATCTGCTAGCACTGCCAAGGTACAGGATCCTGGAGAGGATTCCCTGAGCCCTGAAAAAAGCTCTGCAGAGCTCGTGGCACTCTTCACAGTGGCTGCAGGAAGTGCTCAGACAGGTGTTGCTGCTACCCAGGCTGATGTAGTGCAGCTGAAACAGGGCTGGGAAGGTGTTTTTTTCCCCTTGTTGCTGGGTGAAGATAAGCTTCCACATGTTGTGATAATGCAGCAAGACGTGGAAGGTCTGCATTTCGTTAAATAACATTATTAAACAGACTGGCTCACAGCCTCGGTGACAGTACAGGGATGCAAAGCTTCCTGTTAAATGAGCACCTGAAATGAGTTAAATGAGCACCATTCTGAAAGTAAACCTGATGAATAAAACAAGGAAAGAGCTATAACAAAGGAGAGCTGCAACATCCACACTGTTTCTAATTAAGCTCCTCTTCAAGCTTACTGCCAGTTACATGTGCACTTCCTAACACACCCAAAAGCTGTTCTTGAACCCCTCAGGACATGTCAGGGAAGGTCCTAGAATACACGAAGAATTTTGTGAAAATCTGAGGCAGTAGTGGAAGGTGCCCGAAAGGGTTTGCTTGCAACCAGCCCTTGTGTTAAAAATGAAGAGGAACAAAAAGCCTAATGATAATTCAGGAAACAAATGCAACTATCAAAAACGGCTCCTTTCTTCCTAAATGATGCATGAATAATATATCAGTCTCAGGGGATTTTTAAAAGACTTCAGCAAGCAACTTCACTGAGCTTTCTGATCAGAAAAATCTACCTTAAACCATGGTTTTGAACTGCAAATCCCTTCGGTTTATCTCCATCCAAATGAATCAGCATGTCTGAATTATTCCAAAAGTGGACAAAGTGGACACAAGTGTTTTTTAGAGATGACTGTAGAGATTCCAAAAGGAAAGCTACCTGGCTTCACCAGGTACCTCTTCTTTACTTCTAAGTGTACAACAAACATGCAATATACCAGTTCCAATTTCAGGAGTCCCCAAACATGTGGGCTATAAGGACTTTTTTAAAACCTTCAAAAGCCATACAAATACCAGTGAAAAGAAAGAGGCTCCTCTGTAGTACAGTGCTACCCTAATACAGAATATGTCCAGCTACTAAATTACACTCACACACAAAAAAAAAAATCAGTAAATTGTTTTTTCATTGCAGGAATACTTTTAATTGTCTCTTTCAGCCACTAAACCTCCCTCTTCACTTATTATTTATTTCTTAGCTTTGTGAAGCTTTTAAAAAAGAAGAATTATCCACAGAAGTACTATATAAAGCTAACTACTTTGAGTAGTAGAACCATGAAAGCAATTGATTAAGTCAGGTGAAATTATTTTTTCTCATTCCATTAAGTTCTACTAAGATTTTAAAATAAATGCTCGAAATAAAGAGACAATATTCACAAGACAGAAATGCTTTTTAAAAGAAGTAAAACAGCTCAATTGTCTTTTTTTTACTCTCCAAAAACAAACAAAAAGACAAAATTTTGAATATCTCCCAAAACATGAAAATTACTGATTTTTTTTTTACACAAAACCTTGGCACTTAGTATCAGCCAAATTCACCATCAGATGGCACCATACGAGGATAAAAATTATTTTCACCAGGATTATTATTTTCCTTCCACATCAAGGCTGTTCTCTGCTATAAAACCATCTTCTAACTGTATCCACTTCAGCAGCTGGGGGGAGGGAGATTGGGGAGACATAACAGGCAAAAGAGAGGAATTAATTTCTACACAGACACAGTTAAAGCAACGATTAAAAAAACGTAGCAGGTGTGCTGCGGATAAGTTCTCCGGGCACCCATAGCATAAAAAATGTCTTTATCAGTTATGCAAATATTTGAATATCAGAAAAGCAAGGCGTTCTGGGAAAGCAGAACACTCTCCCAAAGTATTTGTACATCAGGAAAGGTACATCTTCCTCGTCAGATGGATTGAGAGTTAGGCCAGCCAGCAATTGTGCAGGTGCCAGTGCACAGCACCTGGCATCAGGTGTGGTGCCATTGTGTTTGCTGCTGATGAAAGGCTGGTGAGGAGCAGAGCACAGATACATCTGCTTCCTCCAAAGACATTGCATGGCTCCAGATCACCCAGAAACAGCTGCCAGGAAATTGGTTCAGTTACACAACTCGAGATGTTCAGAGCAGCGGGAACAGACAATTTGCCGGGTTTCAGCCAAAACAGGAAAAAATGAGCCAGAGGGACCCGAGCTGGGTTTGCTTCATGCTCCAAGGGGAGGCAGAATAAACTACTCTCTACAGCTAAAATGTTCATTTGCAGCTTCAAGAAAATATGGATAGCTACAGGAAATCAAGGTTGATTCATGGAAAAGGACAAGTTTTTGGAAATATAATGAAAAACCTCAGAGCCGCTCTCTTTGCAAAACAAGAGCAACATCGTAAGTCTGATTTCTGATTAGATTTTTCAGTAATGAGTCAGGTGGAAGCCTACCAGAAATGAGGCAAATTGCGGATTGAAAATCATTCAGCTTCCTCAGCAGGCTGTTATGAGCTGTGTGAGCAGCATCTGATGTGCTTATGCCACGCTGATTTATGTCAGAAGCGACAATCATGACTTAGCATAAGAAAAATTTGTATAGCCTGTTTTCCTGCAGGAGCCAACTGTGTGTAACCTTTTTTTTTCACCTGCTGTGCAAGTGTCTTGACATCTAAACTGCACCCCGTGTGCAAAGCCATGTAGCACTGAGTAAGGAATGATGATCAGCATTTGAAGTCCATCATGCTCAGGTCGCAGTGAGAAAGTCATAAATTGACCACAACGCTCAATAGCATAAAAATAAATCTATTTAAATACAGATCAAGCCAATGGTGAGAGATGAAAGAAGTAGGAGTCTAGCTCTAAAACCCTCCTAAAACACATACAGAACATTCCTATTTTACCCCCCATTATTGTCCATACCCCCAATAGTTGCCATTCAATAAGATCAAAAAATACGTAGTATCTGTCAGCATACAAGTCCCTTTACCCTCAAATTCTGAAGGCCCTGCTAGAATATTCTTTAACCTTAGAATTCACTGGACACAAGAAGTCCTTTAATTATGGAAAAGCTGGGAGTTGAAAGGCAAAGAAGGGGATATTTTTATACTAATTCAGTTAAATTCAGCCACCAAGATGCTACCACAATATTTCAGGACTACTAAATTTAACCCTGTCATAAATTCCAGGCTAATGGGGAACTTGCCCCTGTGCACCCTCATGGCAATGCTGCCCTTTTGTATTTATAAAACTTCAAATGCTTCTCCAGACATCAAGGGTGGATCCAACTTTATCAGTTTTTCACCAATGACTACTTTTCATCACAGGAAGACAGTTTATTTATCAAGTCACAAATCATTCTTCTCGTTTTGAGGACTTCTGATTTAAACAACACACACGTTCAGTACTGATTCCCAGGTATTCATTTACTGATTATTTCATTATCAGCCAAAGAGCAAATATGGAGAGGAGTTAGCTTGGTTTATTGTCAAGCTAATTACTCTTCCTATGCCATTGTTTAAATTAAGCAGGAATGTGTTGACAACAGTGTTCGTCCTCAGTGATTTGGTATTTGATGTTGCTTCAAGTATCAATTGTACATTATTAAAAATTGTAATAAAATGGTGACACTTGAGTGCATACATCCATATAGACTTTCTTTAATTGGGGGGAGGGAGGGTGAAATAACCATAGGCAGTAAATACAATTCCTTCAATCAAATTAGTTAGAATACTTAGTTTGCTGCCTTGGTGAATTTGCTTAAATGCTTCCCTAAATTTTATTGACAGTATAAAGCTCGTTCTAACAGCCAGCTCTTCAGTGTATTAAAAGAGCTCATAAATGAATATAAAATATTAAAGAAGGTTGTCATTTATTACAGCTAAAATCAACTGTATGTGCCGAATTCTAATGCAATGGTTATCAACCATTCCACAGCTAGCGCCAGAGAACTCCACAAGAGAAGTGTCTCAAGGCCTGTATTTGCATAAACGCTTTCAGATCTTTTTCAGAATTGCAGGCTGATTATTATATTTAAACCTCTTATCTAACTATACAAGAATTATTATTTTTCAAGTAGTGTTTTATATGAACTCGCTATTCCTCAGACTAACGCAGTTCCACACCATTAATTCCATAACCATGGCTGAGAATTTGGTTCTCACATCTTCATTCTAAGAGGACATTCATATGCAAACACACATATCCCATCAATTACTCCAACATTAAAAAAAAAACAAACCTGAGACAGTCATTGAAAAGACCATATCAGTCACATAAATGATTTCATCTGCTACTATACACAAAAGCACATGTTTTTACAGTTTCAAAAGGAAAGTGTAGTTTTGATTGTTTTATCAATCAAAAAGGGAAGAAAGGGAGTGTTAGGATTAATGAGTCTAGGGGGACATGTCTTTAAATACTTCATAATGCCATTTTAGGCACTTAATTATAAAAAAAACCAAAAACATTTTACTCTCACTTTTTTCGAAATCTCCAGATTTAAAAGAGAGACTGTGTTATAAGAGAACCATGGAAAACAAATCCCAAAGTATTCTTAAATTCAGTCTCTGTTAATTCACACATTACAGTTAGATCTTCTCTCTACTGTATTTGAGTATTTGTATATGCAGCTCTACACAGCCTAATGCTACTCAGTTTTCCTGGCAGCAGATTTCCTAAATTGTTATGCATCACTTAAGAGCTGGAGAAAAAAAGAAAATAATTATACAACTGTATCCAAACAGCAACATTCCCCACCCTCCCCCATCACTTTTGAACAATCACATGTGCAGAAACCTTCTTGTTGTGAGAGTTACCAAGAACCAAGGTTTTACACCCAAGTGACAAAAATCACAAGAAAGCTAAATAAAAAATAAAAAGCTAATAAATCTTCAGCTGTAGTGATGTTAAAGTGAGTCTACGATTACTTCTGCCACTCACAATACATTTATAACACACATCTATTCAGTAAGGTCCATCAATTATTATTTAGAATCCTCCCAGATATCACAAGAGGTGCTGGATATTTGATGTGGGCCTGTTATGTCTGACAAGTAAAATGACAGAATTTTCTAACTGTGGAGTTCTAAAGTCATTAAAATTGCCCTTGAATTGTTTTGCTGGCCAGAAAAACAGCAAGAGGGTAAGTAGGCAGGATGCCTGTACAAACGTCCCCAAACAGTGTTTCGTGGGGAGAGTCAGAGTCACCTCGGCTGAGAATATCCAAGTGGGAAAAATGAGAACATATTTTGCAGGCTGGGGGCAGAAGTGACATACACCTTCTCCTTATGCCCCAGAGAGGAAAAAAAATCTCATGAGCTTGGATCCTTCTGCAAAGTTTCTCTTTGGTTCCTGATTTAGAGCAGGTTGGTATGACCTGCACGCCATGCTTTATAACCTTTGGCACATCTGAACTGCAAACCTCACAGGATTCTGGCACCACAGCTTTAGCACCCCAGCTGAATTGGGAGTTGGTTCTGAGGTGATTTTCGAATGGAAAAACTCCTCAGCTGAAAAATAAATGAACTGGTATATTTTTACAGATTTCAATTCAATTACTGTCCAAATAAGAGTTGCTGAAGCTGGATACTACAACTGATCATATGCCAGTTAAAAATAATCAAACAAAGCACTGTACATTCCTTACTTCTTTTGCTGTACTGAAGCATAAATCACCAGAACAACCAAAAACCCCCACACGACTCATGCTAAGCAGTCATTTCTGTATCTCTTTCTTTCCTGACATATTTCTAATCTACAGTTGAGAAAAACAGTCAAATACCGATGTGAATGGGGAGGAAAACAACGACGATGATGGCAATGCCCAGGAAGTCAACAATGCTGCTGCAAATGAAGAAGGTGCTGTCGGAAATGAAGTTGGCAATGAGGCCGCAAATGATGTTGGAAATGGAGTTGATCATCGTGATGTTGACGACGAGATGGGAAGAACGGTCATGGAGCGCATTCAGTGGC